>NCKV01000628.1:0-15358 GCA_003675905.2 Leptotrombidium deliense
GTATACAAAAGAGTTTAAGCAAGGTTTGGTGTTTAAAAACAATAAAAGAGACAACAACTCTGCATTCACGTGATATTGTATTTCAATATAATTGTTGCTATGATGCTAAAATTGGCGCTATTAATAACACACTAATTTAATTTTGTTTAATAACAACAGTTGAGAGTAATCCAGTGACGTATAAACAACATTAGCCGCTAATATTATAAAAACGTTTTGTTTTTGCAAAAGCTGTATACAATTGGTACTTTGCTTGTGCATGTTTTGCATTCTTCCTTTCAAAATGGCACATCACAATTTTACAATCGCTGTTAAGGCAGTTTAAACGAAATGGTTCAATAACAGAAGGACCCTAATGAATAAGAATACCAATTTAATTCTAAAGTCAATGTTCCAAAATATTAATACACTGATTATATGTCCTTCATGATATGTTTGTGTATGATATTTCTTCGAAGCAAATTTTTTTTTATTAAATTGTGAGAAATACAAATATGTCTCAATTATATTTGACAACAACAAATAAACAAACAACCGAATTTAATCAAAAGGTAAAAGAGTAGTCAGTTCAATCTGATCTGTTGGTTTAAAGCTAATTTATTATTGACCGTTATTGACAATATTGGTATCACTACCTGATTCGTCATTTGTAATAGCTAAAGCCTTAAATCTTCTTTTAATGTCATAGTATCAACTTTGATTTTTGTCATTGTTAAATTGAGGTGTCGGATATGGCAAATGAACCAGCTTCGAATTTTTGTTGTTCGAATATAATATATTGGCATAATTTTTTAAGTTATATAGACACTTAGTAGAATTTACTTGACGTGGACATGTCGTTTAATATCGGAATAATCATAGTACAGTTTATTTCAGAAAGTGAACTTCCAGTTTAAAAGTAAAAAACAGTTACTTAATACAAATTATACAATATTTTAGACCTTTTAGAAAATATGTTATATAAACAATATTTCAAAAGTAAGTCCAATTATTCGAAATTGGCATTTACGTAAGTATTTTTATTCAAAATTACACTCCGGAGGAATATTCAGGCAAGCAATAGTTTCTCGGATATTTTGTTAATGACTTACAGTAGTTATTCATAATCTTAGTTTTGTTGGTATTGTGTCTTTCAACTTTTTTTACTACGCGCGCACTGGTGAATAAACAAGATATTAACAGAATTCTTAAAAAGAATTGTTTACTGTGCAATTCATGTTTTTATTTCGATTTCAATGAACTCGAAAAATTTTTAAACTTGAATCCAATTTCGCTGAAGATTGAAACTTTTCCAATATTTGGAATACAGCTAATTTTCAGTCACCCATATTTCACAATTTAATGGGCTTTTTATAACGGATTAGCTAAGAGATATGATCTACTTGCAGTCGAAAATTTGGGGAATAACAATTTTCGTTTAAGCATCTAAGAAACTAGATTAACAGTAGAGCAGTGAGACACGTAAACGTAACGATTTCAGTGATAACTATATTGAGGACAATATTTGTTACAAAAAATTTTCGATTCACACAAATCACATTATTAACTTCATTGTTAAATTTGCTGTATATGTGCCAGAAAGCAGAAAAATTAGCAAATACACTGTTCAATGTAACACACCATACTTTTATTGACCAACAACTTTTGCTAAGCATTCAAACTTTCACAACTGTTGTTACAATATTGTATGTACTTCATAAAATATGTGACACTTTATTCATTCAGTGTATTTTTGAAAACTTTCAGCAAACCGCATTTGTAATTATCAATTGAACACGAAGAAAAAACTTGTTTGTTTCTATCGAATCGAAGAACACTTGAGACCATACGACCTGAACCCATGTTTGTGTACTCACATTGTTTACTCAAACATTGCGGTTAAAGAAAATTTAGCGTTTGTCGCCGGAAAAAAAGGTAAGTATTTTTTGTAATAAAAAGAGTTTTTGAGTATTTTTTGTTAATCTTGTGATGTTTTCGTGCGGAGAATAATTGGAGTAAACTAAGCACCTATGGAAGTACATTAGGGATGTATTAGGAAAAAATAAATTTGAGGAAACAATGACAGTTGTCACAACAATGGTTTCTCAAATTAATTTGTTATTATTATTATTATTACGTAGTAGTAGTATTGTATTGACCTGTTTAGAATAATTTTACAGCGATTTAATGTGTCTTGAATATTGAATCAATCGCGAAAGAAGTAATCTAATTTGCGATTTTTAACGATAATTCCAAAAACAATTTTGATACAGAATATAACCATTTGAAAGCAAATTGGTGATAAAAACAATGTGAAGTCATAAATAGATACATAATAAACCGGTTTTGAATAGTCATCAAAATACATTTTTAATTCGAAAAGTGTGTGCAACAGGACGTTGAGTTGCTTTCATTATGTTAACATCTTTAAATTGTTTAGCATTTGTGTTATTGTTTAGTGTATGAATTTACATGGTCAGTTTGTCGGAAATGTTGTTCAGTGCGAGTATGACGTACATTATCGTGAATTCATCTTTTAACCTTTTATTCTTGTATTTCTTGTGACACAAATTAGCTAAACGTGTTCACAAAAAAAACGTGAGTTTATGTCATGACTGACGAAAGAATGTGATTTTGCGGAACTCGATTCTTCAACGTTTTTACACTTATTTACTATAGAAGAATGCTTTTACTGAGTACTACAACAATTTAAAACATTTTAGGTGATCTCCTGTTTCTTAACTCACTGAAATCGCAAAATCCGAAATTAAAAGTTTTGGTATCACTGCGATTTGACAGAAAAGCTGTGGCCAATTTGATTTCAGCAAACTCGTCTCGGTCAATTGATGAAACTGATTCAGCATACTCGAGACTGGCAATCAGGGTTAGAGATTTTATCGTTGCACATGAAATTGACGGTGTGGACTTGGATTCAAAGTATCTTACTGACAACGAAATACTGTCTGTCAATAAAGAAATTGTTACTTCATTCACCAAAGCTTTACGCTACGCATTTCAAGAAAGGAACTCCGTCAATATTAAACCCAAAGAATTTCTCATCTCAATTACTTCCAGCAAATACCCAAAAGAATTGGCAGATGATTATAACTTCAAAGAGATTAAAAAGTGAGAAATTTGAATTTGCCTTTAATTTTAACATCCAGTAATGTCAAAAAATATTTCACACAATTTGTTCTGTCGCACGTTGTTTCTCTTACACACTGAAACATGTCGAATGTGAACACAATTGGACAGAGTGATTACTGTACGTTTCATATCCGATTGTACATTAGTGTTGCAAGTCGGGACCCGAAGTTTCGGGTACTAGACAAAAACCATACCCGAACCCAAAATTTTCGGGTTCGGGTTACTCGAAACATGTTCGGGCCGGGTTCGGGTATTTTCGAGTTCTGGCTGGGTTCAGGTTACCCGAAAGCCCTTCTGTTCGGGTTCGGGTTTTTTTTGGTTACCCGACTTGCAACACTATTGTACATGTTTCGTGTTGAACTCATCAAACATAAATTAACTTCGAGTTACGATGTAAAACTTTTATAACTGCAAAAAAGTGCAAATCGGGTGTGAGACGCAGTGTTTATTCACAATTTGGATGTATTTTGTGTATATTAAAATTACAGATCGTCAGAAAACATTGAAAAGGATAATGCGAAGATTCACTTTCAATAATGTGCACTAAAATACAAACAAACACAAAAAATTTCAGAAGTTACAATAAAAATGCATATATCGTACTATCTCGTTTATAACAACATGTCAGTATTATTGAGCTCGACCAATTTGTTAAAAATTGACGTTGTGGTCGACTCCGACATGTTAGCATAATTCGAGATTTATCTACTGCTTGTCGGTTTATTCGAAGTAGTACGATAATTTGGTGTGTTCTATTAAGGAAATTAACGATATGAATTTTAAAAAAAGGTAAAATGTTAACATACATTGCAATACAGATACGTGGATTTTGTAAATGTTCCTGCATTTCATTTCGAAGGAGATGATGAAAGTGTTCGCCACCCTTCGCGCCTCCACGGAATCTCAGATATGGAAAATTTGGTTGCGAAAATAAAATTATCAGTTTTTTCATAAAATATTTTTTAGGATTCAATTGTCGACTTATTACTCGCTTTAGGCTTACCAGACGAACAAATTATAATTGGAATTCCTGCTTTTGGTGTACATTATAAATTAAACGAGAGTGTGAAGCACTCGCCTGGATCTGCTATTCATGTTGAGAGTAACAACTCACTCGTTTCATACTCAAAAGTATGTTCATATTTAATCAATCACATTTGACAAGCAATATTTTGTGCTAGATATGTACAATAAGAGATAACAGTACTTGGACAATGGTTAGAGAGAAAGATTTGACAGCTCCGTATATCTACTTTAAAGACAATTGGATAGGTTTCGATGATGAAATCAGCATCAAAATAAAGGTTGCAGTAAATTGGTGAAAGAAAAAGAAGAAAATATTTGTGTTCTACATTAACAGGTAAAATACTCGATGTTGCGCAACCTCGGTGGAGTCGCCCTGTGGACTGTGAATGACGATGACATTACTGGAAAGTGTGGCTATGGGCCTTTTCATCTTTTGAATACAATTCACGAGGTTTTAAGTGACTCGAATGCAACGAGAAACCACGATGCTTCGTTAGCGGTTATTGAGAAATATGGAAATGTAGAACGTATTGTTGAGTTGCAAAATGAAGAAAGTGATAATCAGTTGGAATGTAAGAGAACTGGATATTTACAACATCCTAAAGACTGTTCGAGATTTTACCGATGCGTTAAATTTGATAACAGAGACAAAGTGGTAAACAAGTTTCAGTATGCATGTCCGACAGGACTTGTGTTTGATGAAATGAACGAGATCTGCAACTGGCCGTCGTGGTCCTCAAGTTGTCAAGGTTCAGGAGAAATAAATATAGTTCCAAAGAAAATATTTACTTGTTCTTCTTACGGTTACTTTCAAGACCCAGAAAATTGTGAATTTTTTTTCTACTGTTCAGACTTTGGGAAAGGAAATTTTCACGGTTATCAGTTCAAATGTCCATTTAATTTAGCTTTCGACGAAGAAAAGTTACTTTGCAATTGGAAATGGTTGGTAAAAGGTTGTCCTTTAAATAGTGTACCGCGAAATAAATTTGTACACAGCGATGTGTCAGGTACTACCGAATCGTCTGTCGCACAAGATTATTTTTCCCAAGGATTAAACTCGCATGGCGATGAAATTATGTCACGATCAGACACGGAGCAACAAACTTTATTTGTTGATTCTACTAAAGCAGAACACAGAAGTGAGTCTACTAGACCAATATCTTTTGCTCGTGTTATCAAAAATCAAGTTTCAAGTGTTATTGAGACCATCGACAGCAAAATAAAACAAATGTTTGGCAATCTAAACTTTAAAAAACGTCAAGACGATGGAAATAGATACATTAACTGGTTTTCTTCTTTCAGCCCTTTTGGTGCTCCGGCTCACTCAATGAGTACAAAAACAATACCTTATGAGACAAACCAAAAACCTCTTCGTCACAAAATTGTTGGTGACGAGCCGATGATTAGCATTCCAGTTCTGGAAGTGAAACAAGAATCGAATTATGAAAAGCAAAGATGGAATAACGACAAAATAGTAAAAAATATACAAACTAATGGTTTTAAAAGTGGTGGCGATTCTCCGGTTTTGAATATGAGTCCATCGAAAAGTGTATTTGTTTTATCAAAACCGTTAGATCGAAATAGACAAAATCTTCACAAAACAGAAACGATTCCAGTTCCGATATTTACCGTAAAGAATAAAAAAATAAATACGAATAATTTGCAACAAATCCAAAGAAGACCTGACGGTTCAGAACACACAACAAATGTTCATGCTGCCTCTTCAAGAATTCGTAGTCGTGCACCATCAATTCCGAGTCAACAATCTTTTGAAATGATGGATATAAAGAACGTCATGTTTCCTACAAAGCCTTCGACAATTGAACAAAAGCAAGTTGGAAGACTTGTGCGACCAATTAAACCTGCCAATGGAAACACAAATAGCAAATATCTACCAAACCCAATGAAACTGCCACAATTGCCTTCTGAATACATATTGTCCGAACAAGTGAGCTTTCCAAAATCTGCAAACCTAGTAAAATTTAGACATGAAAACGTTGGACATAAAGATGAATTGAATTCGAATAAACCATTACAATTTTTGAGTTTACCACAGAGTTCGAGCAACATTGATTTTGACATCAGGCAAATTGACTTGCAACCCGCATCTGTTGAAGATGTTCAAGAAACAGATTCATACGCTAAGTATTCAAATTCTGTTCTTCAACAAGTACCTCTCTCAACGGTAGTACAACCAAATAGATTTCCAAATGCATTACTGCAACAAAAAGTACAACCACAACTTAAAACAATCGGAGAACATTTACAACCACAACTTAAAACAATCGGAGAACATTTTAATCAATTCGCTCATAATTCAAAGCAAATTCCCGAAAAAGTACAACCATTTACAAGCAATGTTTACGTTGCTCCGAAGCAATCTCACTACGCGATCAATGTTCATGAATCTAAACCTCGTCCTGTCTTGGGTTTAAATGCAATATCAAAGTTCACAACGCCTTCAAGCGTAACCAAAAACGGATTTATTCCTGTAACAAGCAGCTTCAAAGAAAAAAATAACGCTGAAAATATCTGGAAACCTAATGCAAAGACTCTACAAACATCTGGAAGTAGTGTTGAGTACTCTATTTACAATGAAAATAACAAACAAAAGAACCAACAGCCATTGTACAATTTTGGGGACAAAACATCACCGTTAATAACTGTTGACACGAAAATAATACAAACCAAATTATCGCAGTCCTCAAAAAAAGCACCTCAACTATTAATTATTCCAGTGCCAGATAATGATCCCAAAGCTCATACCGTCGAAAATATTGAACATATGCAAAGTTTGTATCCTGATTTATTTTCAAACACATTTCACTTCACGAAAAAAACTGATGCGACACCAAGAGCTGTCGATGTTGAGACTACGACTGCCAACGTAATCAACGCAAAAAATTCCGAAAACGTTCTAAGCACGCAATTTGATAACAAAATAGTCGAAGAAAACTTATTTAAGTCTACAAGTGTATCAGTTTCAAACACACGAAAAGAATCTTCCAACGACTACAGTACAACTGCTTCTCCGATTTCCATCACAGAAAGTAAAAGTACACCGAAAGTGACTACTGCAATTTTTGACAACAAAAAATCGAGTTCTGAAGAAAATTTGCTTGTGACACAACAAAATTTATCACAGTCTCTCTATGATTCAATTCAACAAGTAATTGCACAACATTTAAGCTCACAATTAAAAAATGTGGATTTGACTTTGAAAAGTAACTCAAAGTTTCCAATTTCAACAACGGGTGCTGTAGATACCGCACATACATCAGCAACTTTCGAGTCAGTGTCACCAACGATTGCGGGTAAAGTAACTCCGAAACCTGATAGTGATAATATATTCAGCGCTACAAATACACGAGTCATTAACGAAAATGATAGAGTTGTAAACATGCAGTGGAATCGACAGCCTTCGTGGTACCAGTACCACCACCAAATTTCATCGCTTCCTGTTGCGAATGCAAGTGCACATTCAGTTCACGCTTCATCTATTTACCCAGTATACTCAAGTTTACAAAACCGATTGACTAACTCGGATCTCGTTACGGTCACAACACTTTCGACTTCAAAATCAATTGAAGAAAAATCAATTCAAAATGCAGAAAGTCAACGTCTTTATTACAAGAAAATTGAAAACAGTGGATTGTTGACAGAACCTTCAGTCAATGACAAACCTATAGAAATTCTACGAAACAAATCACCATCTCCTCACATCCAAGTATACATTGTTCAAGGCGCTAATAGACCAGAAGTAAAAACTAGGACAGAAATAAATGAGGAAAACTCGAAAGTTAAGGTTTTTGTTATTGATGAGAGCAATAATCGCGATAAAGTAATGGAGAGCAGCATTCAAATACCCACTTTCGGCAAAAAAATATCAGATACAAGAAATAAAGACGAACGTTATTACTATTCTACAAAAGAATCAAAGGCAAATGAAAGATTGAAGAGCACAACGACAGAAGCAAGCGAAAGCAATGCGAATGTATATGAGAATGGAGATGTAGAATATGAGGACACAATTGAATCGAGTAACGACAAATTGACCGCAACTCAATCAATTCCAATTCCAAACAACAAAAAACACAGTTTACAAAGCATTTACAATTTGCATGCAAAGCTGCGCAACTTCACGGAAAACTCAATTCCGGAATCAGCGTGCAGCAGACCCGGACTTTTTCAACATCCACAAGACTGCAACAAGTTTTACGAGTGTTACTGGGATAAGTTCATAAACAAGTACACGCTTCATTCGTTTGAATGTCCTGTGAAACTGGCTTTCGACTCTCGTATTATTGGTTGTAGTTCTGCCACAGATTCGACAGTATGTGTCCAATATTAATTAATAATGAGCTCTGTTCTAATTTATTTCGTTTCAATAAATAAAAAAGCGAATAAAAGTTTGCGGCGCATTCGTTGTTGAAAACTTGCGAAAAGTTTTCTAATCAGTGCTGCCATCGCATGTCTTGAACTTGGTCTCTTGTTTGCGTGTCTGCTTTTGTCGGTGGTCACAAAAACATTATTGAGACAGCGTTTTTTAGTCCCGGAAAACGTAACTACTTGCAATTTTTATATCGCTTTCGTCTGACCTTAATTACGATGTTAATTGCTGTGAAACTGTTGTTCGCAACACTTGTAATTGGTGTTGTGTGTCAAAATTCAGAGGAGAATATTCACAAAAGTCAGATTCCTCCACCGCCACAACAACCGTCCGCAGAACTGATAAAAGCGGAACTTAATGGTTACTTCAATAACATGGATAAGGATTTAGATGAATTGTTGAATGCAGAGGAAGTTAAATTGTGGATGCAATCAACTCACGACAATGTAATTAAGGAAAGTGTTCAAAGACAATGGCGTTACTACTCACCTGACATACAAGAAGTTCATTCATGGGTTGCGTACAATCCTGATAAAAAAGAAGTGATATCTTGGGAAAAATATGTAAACTTGACTTATCCAGAGAATCTCTTCGATGAGAATGATTCGAACGAAACGCTGAATGCACTGAAAATTATGTTCAAACGCTCTGAAAGAAGATGGAAACTAGCAGACCGCAACAACGACACCGTTTTAGTTGAAGAAGAATTCGTCGATTTTGTTCACCCAGAAGAATCTGATGACGAGAAGGTAAAGGAAGTGCTAATATTGGAAGCCGTAGAAGATATGGACAAAGATGAAAACGGCGAAATTTCGTTTCACGAATACATGTCACATATGAAAGCAATGGCATCAAATGAGGTTACTAATGACAACGAATGGTTAAAGGTAAGTTTGTTCAGTTAATAAACTGTGAGTGATAATAACTTTATTAGGTTCAAGAAAATCATTTTACCCTCAATTTAGACAAAGATAAAGATGGAGCTCTTAATTTTTCCGAATTGAAGTCTTGGTTGATTCCAGAACATGACAAGCACGAAGCGGAAGGCTTGAGACTTATTTCCGTTGTTGATCATAACAAAGACGGTAAACTTTCGCGAGAAGAGTTGATGGATGGATATGAAACATTCATGGCTCTGCTGCCTCCTCAGTTTTGGCAAAAATTTTCTGATGACAGTGCATTCACGGAATCGCCATTAAAACACGACGAATTCTAAATACTTAATAAATGAAATGTTTAAAAAATGAAAGTAATTCATAGCGCTAGGAACGTCACTAAAAAACGCCATAAATAGAGTATTTTATTTTTTATAGGCTGTTTGTTTGCGTGTAAAGTCAAAGTGAAAACAGTTGTAAATTTGTTTAAAAATACGAGTTTGCGAAGCACTCAAAATTCGCGCAATGGTCAGTTGTCATTAGATGGCATGAAATAAGAGTTCCGGTTCCGTCGACGTCGCAGTAATGGCAGTGAATGCGCCTCTCCTTTCGTCGCTCTTGATTTCAAACGCCTCTTTGCGTTGAAAACATTTTGTACGAAAGTTTGAGCACCGATGAGCGAAGTGAACCTTTTTGGCGTTGAGCCTATATCTTGTCACGCGTTTTCCGGAAACAGAGACAGTAAGTTAAGCTGTATTCAACCTTTGTTTAATATTTCAATTTATTTTTGAGAAGTTGCAGTGTCACCGTTTAACAACGAAGTACACATTTACAAACGAGAAGGTCTTAAATGGCTTCCAGAGTGTGTCTTGAGTCAACATGACCTGCGAGTGACGTCAATTGATTGGGCTCGCAAAAGCAATCGAATCGTAACTTGCAGCGCTGTAAGCCATGAATTTTATCAAAATTCCTTAAGCAGTTTTTGGTTTTTATGAAGGATCGAAATGCATACGTATGGTCGTTTGTGGATAACATTTGGAAACCGACTCTAGTATTGCTCAGAATAAATAGGGCGGCGACGTGTGTTCGGTGGTCACCGAAGGAGGACAAGTTTGCTGTTGGTTCTGGTGCTAAACTAATTTCAGTGTGTTACTTTGAAGAAGCTAACGACTGGTGGGTTAGCAAACACATTAAAAAACCGATTCGTTCGACCGTTACTTGTATTGATTGGCACCCGAATAATGTTTTGTTAGCTTGTGGTTCAACTGATTACAAAGCGAAGATTTTTTCGGCATTCATTAAAGAAGTGGATGCAAAAGAACCACCGACAACAAAATGGGGAGGAAAACTTGGAACCACTGGCAGTTTAGTAGGCGAATATTCTAGTGGAGGAGGTACGTCGTTATCTCTAGTCGTTATCGTTTCTAATATCTTTTCTAGGAGGTTGGGTTCACGACGTAGGCTTCTCTCCTGATGGCAATCGATTAGCTTGGGTATCGCATGATAGCACTGTTTCAGTGGTCGATGCAAATCGTGGAATGAATGTGATTACAGTGAAAACGCGATATCTTCCTTACTTAACCTGTCTCTGGTCGTCAAATGATTTTATAGTGACTGCTGTAAGCAATTAAGCAATTGACATGGTTGTTTTTCACGATTTTATCCACAGGGTCATGATTGTTGTCCGATGTTATTTAAGTATGATGAACATACAGGGAAATTAGAATTTGTAGATAAAATAGACAAGTCGCAAAGAAAAGAAGTGGACGGTATCAGTGCTATGAAAAAATTTCAGAATATGGATAAACGAGCTATACGAGAGTTGGAGGTTAACGGTTCAGGTGCCGGTGACTCCATTTTGGATACTGTGCATCAGAATACAATAAAAGAAGTTAGAGTTTATCTAGAATCAAAAAATGTGGCAGAAAAGATTTCAACCGTTGGTCTTGATGGAAAGATGGTGTTCTGGGAATTGAAGCATAGTAATTTAATATGTAATAAAAATTAATTTCTTTCATTTTGGCCTCATTACTAACTTGGAAGTTGTCAAAGTGATCGTTCACTGGAAGCGGTCATCTGAAGCGTGATAACAGTAATTATTCGCAAACGTTGCTTTTACACATTTAATTAGATTGTTGTAAACAAACAGAAGAGCACAGTTGTAGAGTGCCCATTTAATGATGCAATCGTTTATAATGTTAACGAACGCCTGTAACTGTGAGAGCTAAAAGCTCGAAACGTGTACACTCAAAGCTCAACATTAAACTTTTTTACTCTTGTTTCCGATGTTTTGTGAATGTACAAAGTTTTTGTTGTTTACAGGTACATGTACACATTTACAGATACGTCCGTTTTCAGTCATATCCTCAACCCGCGTCCGCTGAGCTTCTAACTGCCAACTAAACCTCACCCATTTTCCGCAGTCATCCCAATTCACATAATCGATAGCAGTCGATGTGAACGTCGTTAAATACACTGACTAACATGTTGCACGTCGGAAACGGAAAGCAGTGCAAACATTGATGACTTCTCAGAAAAATTTGCTGTCGATGTGTTGTTTCATGGAACTTGCAACATGCGACCGGTATTCGCAGCAGTGGTGCAATGACGAGAAAATGAAAAAATAAAAACGACAAAGAAATGTGAATGAAAATGAGTCAGACTGCTGGTGGTCGGTGCGCGAGCACATAACAGTAAATTAATTATTACTCACTATCAGCAGCGATGTTTTGGCTGCCAATCAGTTTCACTTTGCTGTGAACGCCACGATTCAAACATCGTCCATACTTCAATACATTTCTTTGTCATATTGTCACATTTAATTCGGATTATAATCAGCAGACGACAAAATGAAAATTACGCCCCGAAACAAGTGTAACTGAGTCATAGATTATTTGCCGATAATCCAAATTTGGTAGCAATTAAGTGGTAGAAAGGAAATGATTGTTTAAACTGTTCTTAACGAATTGAATACATAGAATGACTGTCAATGACAGTTCACTTGGTCTCACTCAATCATTGATTCAAAGCAACCATTTGCGGTGACACAAATGAATGCCGCCGCAGTCATCAATTGCAAAAAGTGATTGACTGGATAGCATTTCGTGATCAGCATTCGTATGCATTCACGTCAAAGTGAAAAGGCACGTCATTTGTGTACAACAATGTGAAATTGAAACTGCGAAATTTGCTGCACTTAATTCACACACTTATTTTAAAAAACAAAGTTTATGAAGTAAATGCGCTCATTTATAGTGCAAACACTAATTTCAAAATATTCAAGTGTAAACATGCTCAACGGTTGTGTGCACTCTATTACTGCATTTTTATTCAAATCCAAATGAAGCAATTACTGCTGCGACACAATTATGCATGAGCATATTTCGCGGACACCGGTCGTTGCGCGGCTTTTCGACGCCGACAATTATCAACACACGGCGAATGTCGAAACTGTGAGGTCAGTGATGCAAGCATTTCTGCGACAGCGGTGAGCGATCGTTGCTTGTCATCCAATCAGCATTCCCTGTTTCTCTTCTTTGCCTTTTTTGGAAATATTGAGTGCAACAAAAGACACGCCTATTTCAACGAAACGTTGGTCGAATCCAATTTAGATGCGTCGAAGGGGGTTTGCGGACAGCTATAACCCGCTATATTTCGTGTACCGAACCGATAATTGCGAGTCCGACTGTAAAATATTACACTTTAATACAACCCAAAAAGTACTGCAAACGACGTACTAGAACAGAATTGGCATTAAAGAAGATAAACTATTGCAGTGATAGACACCTGTTGATGTGTATAAGAAATCACACCTGTTCTACAAATCGGCGAATCCATGAGTGCCGGTCTCTTGCATTGTTCGACTGAACAGCATAAATCGTTCGCCTTTCGAAACGAAAAGCAGTGATTCTCGAAGCAATTAACGGGCGTTTCCTCACAGCGATCACAAGTAAGTTATAAGTGACCGTTGACCATCATAGTTTGATGGCCGCTTTCGCTGTTTTCAACAGTGAACTGCGATGTCGAACGTTTGTTGCCACGTTTATAGGTCGTAGTTGAATGTCATGAACAGAGCAGGCAATTATAGTAATTGTGCCCTGTTTTCAAGCAATTGAGGATCGGTTGTCGATCGTTTCATTTGTTGCTCCCAATCGCTGTGAGCTGCGATGGCAGCGATGAGCACTTTGCGAACAGGTTGTTATCACTTTGAGACTATCGGTGCGACACTTGCTTAAATAGTGAATCGCAACTGCACAGCGTTCATTGTCGCAGCAGTCGTGTACGCATTGCGTTTTTCGCTAAATATTCACTGAGTGTAACATTAGTTTAAAGAAATCAAAATGTGTGACGACGAAGTGGCCGCATTGGTTGTTGACAATGGTTCTGGAATGTGCAAGGCTGGATTCGCGGGTGACGATGCACCGCGTGCAGTGTTCCCGTCGATTGTCGGAAGACCTCGACATCAAGGAGTAATGGTTGGAATGGGACAGAAAGACAGTTATGTCGGAGATGAAGCGCAAAGCAAGAGAGGTATTCTTACACTGAAATATCCGATCGAACATGGAATAGTGACAAACTGGGACGACATGGAAAAAATTTGGCACCACACGTTTTACAATGAACTTCGTGTCGCACCAGAAGAACACCCCGTTTTATTGACAGAAGCACCTTTAAATCCAAAAGCAAATCGAGAAAAAATGACGCAGATTATGTTCGAAACGTTCAACACACCGGCGATGTACGTCGCCATCCAAGCGGTGCTGTCACTGTATGCTTCGGGCAGAACGACTGGTATTGTGCTCGACTCTGGTGACGGTGTTTCACACACAGTCCCAATCTATGAAGGTTACGCGCTTCCTCACGCGATTCTCCGTTTGGATCTAGCTGGTCGTGACTTGACTGACTACTTGATGAAGGTGCTTACAGAAAGAGGCTACTCGTTCACTACGACTGCCGAACGCGAAATTGTTCGTGATATCAAAGAGAAGCTTTGTTACGTTGCCTTGGACTTCGAGCAAGAAATGAACACTGCTGCGAGCTCTTCATCGATCGAGAAATCTTACGAACTACCTGATGGTCAGGTGATCACCATTGGAAATGAACGATTCCGTTGTCCCGAGGCTCTCTTCCAGCCAAGCTTCTTAGGAATGGAATCTTGTGGAATTCATGAAACGACTTATAACTCGATTATGAAATGCGACGTTGATATCCGTAAGGATTTGTATGCAAACACTGTTCTTTCCGGTGGAACCACTATGTATCCTGGTAAGTTTGTTTTATTGTGAGTTGTTTTATCATTCTAACATTCGTTTTTATAGGTATTGCGGATCGAATGCAGAAAGAAATTACCGCTTTGGCGCCGAGTACAATGAAAATAAAGATTATCGCTCCTCCTGAACGCAAGTACTCTGTTTGGATCGGAGGATCAATTCTCGCATCCTTGTCCACATTCCAACAGATGTGGATCTCAAAGCAGGAGTATGACGAGTCGGGACCCAGCATTGTTCACCGAAAGTGTTTCTAATTTCAACGATAGTAATAAGCATTGGAATAGCAATTCCCAAAAGCGCTAAGATTTTTCGTATCGTTTTTAGCTTTGGCCGAAGAAGATTCATTTTGTAATGTAATAATAATAACGATTATGATTTAAAAGTGTTTATTGTTTATTCGAATAAATGTTTGAGTCGCCAAAGCATCGCGTTTCCTAGATAACGTTTTATGTTGCATAAGTTACGAACACTGAAATAACACCTTTCGACAAAAGATATTTCCTGCTAACTTCATTCGTTAGTTTTCCTGAATCCTTCGATATTCACGTAGAAGAAAGCGATATAACTGCAAGATACACACGTACTTTCGCAAAAGTATGAAAGATAAGATGAATTTCAGACAAAGGTCCTATACTACATTCAGTGGCCAAGCGAATAAAACACCATTGTGG
>NCKV01000629.1:0-15357 GCA_003675905.2 Leptotrombidium deliense
AAGGGTCACGAATAGTAAAAGCAACTATTATAAGCATGATGATTTATTTGGTGCCTACAGAACACACTCATACATTCACACTAAATAATATTGAACAATGTGTATAATATAACTTTCATAAATTAGACTATTTTGTTGTGTTCCTTGTTACAAATTAAGTTAGGACACAACTTTGCGTACAAACAGACAATAATATTTTTTATTTAACTTAAATTATCATGTTTCCAGTAGTAAATGAAATTATTGCTGATTAAATCTTGGCATACTTGTGCTTGCCGCCAACAAAGGGTCATTTTCAGTATGATCATCTCGTTGTGGTTGAATAAACGAAACATGATTAGAGACGTATTCGTGAAGAAATAGTGTGCTAAGAGACATCGCAACAGAAGCTTCATTTGTGTCACGATCACGAGCAAAATTTGACAAGAGTTTACTTCTTTCAATGTTAAAATTATTGAGCGGAAGTCGGCAATCTGTAAACGATTGTGTGGGAGACGAACACGTAATTTCAGATATTGATCGTTTCATTAAGTTTTCCTCTGTATGTTCTTTAATTACTGCGTTGTTCGTGACGTATTTTATGAAGTGATTTTGCGACTCATTACTTGGCTGCCAATTCGGATTCGTAAGCTTGAAATTGATGAGACTCAATTCCAACTTTCCATTTTCAGTGACTAGAGTTTCTGGAATTGTTTGCACCTGAGTTTCTACGTTTTGGGTAATTGGTTTGATGTTGAATTGGCGTTCATTACTTTTCTTTGCCTTCCAAACCGGATTTCCATTTTGTTCAATATTCATCATTGCAAAAGTACAAACATCACCAATTCCAGGATATTCTAAACTAAAATTTCTAAAAAAATCAACAATTTCTAACGATTTTGCTCTGAAATGTTTAACAAGAATATAAGGAGTAACCAAAGGACTAATTAATTCTTCGAAAATCCTAATGATTTTGTATTGAAACAGTGATGACATCGCCTTGAAAGCTTGAGTTGACGACGGAGAATATCCATGTGGCAAATAATGAATGTGTTCTAATATTTGAACGTGTAGTTCTGCCTGTGAGTGTTTCATGGGAACATCGTTTTTAATAAAGCTTCTAGAAATGGCAAGAATAGCTCCCAATCCGGTCATTATCGTGATTACATGTTCGATTGTAATCACGTCTTCGTCATAAATAGTCAATATCAACAAAATAGAAAAGATGGATCCTGCCACAAATGCTACATGTTGTGCAATAATCTCCATAAATGGGGAATGAAAGGAGTTCATATATTTACTCGCAGATTTGTAACCGCGATTAAGACGATCGTTCAACTCATGGTCGAGTTCGTTAAAATGTCGACAGTGAAGTCGGGCAAACAGTGACCAATTTCTGCTACCTATTATTTGAGATGGATCCCTTTTCAACACCTCAGCATACGCATAAAATGCATGAAGTATTTGCCAAATTAGTGTCAATGGAAACAACACTAAATTTATTGTGGCCAGAATAAGAATATATTTGCTCAACTTTTCCGCACATAATTGCCTATTGTTTATCGATTTGATTTCATCTTTAAGCTTCCAACTATTTTCAAATAACGCAAAAGGCCCTTTAAATAACAATAACTCAATGTTATACTGCAGTCCTTTAGACAGATACGTGACTTCGCCAATTAAAGGTAGTTTGAAGTGAATGGGAAGAAGTCGTTTGTTCAATAAGGCAATGAGATAATTTTGATGCCTCAATATTCGATTGTGAACGTCCAATTCATTCAAATTACCATCTTGAATAAGGCACAAATGTTGCGCTTGAACCAATCGAGTTTGAATATCCTGCCAAGTGTACTGCGAACAGTCATTCACTCGAAGCACTTCCGTATAAAACGATTTGATCGCAGTGTAAACAATAGCAGAGTGAATCAATTTAATAATCTTCAGAAGCCAGAATAAGCACGCGAAAATAAGAATCACAATTTCAATCGGAGTAATATGTGCGTCGTCCAAAGGCAGTAAACAATCAGAAATAGTCACTTTCGTTGAGTTGTTTGCAGGCAGTTTATCCTTAAATAAAACTTTGTAATCGACGCAGTGGAGTAAAAATACTGTGAATATGACGACGAACGCGAACTGAATTAATTCTAAAACTTGGCTCAGAATAAGACACTTGAAACCAGACTTCTGATGATACTTGTAAACTTTGCTGAAGAAATAGTCTAAGTCATGAATGTACTGTTGCCACGAGCGTACACCTTTATTGTCGTCGGGCAAGACATGTATGAGAACGTGGTTGTCGTCACCAATTTCAGCGAAACTTAAATAAGAGGACATTTCACGATTGTTGCCGTTTGTCGAGTCTTTGTGCGACTCTTCATCATTCGCAGTGCCTTTCACTGGATAGGGATCATGCAGTAATTTAGCCATTGTGTTGCGAGAAAAAGAGTTGAAAAGCAGCGTTTTCTGTGTGAATTATTCACTGTTTTATTGTTCCGCGCTTTACTTTCAATGACGAAAACACAAAGCATATGAATGTTCACCGTTCACTGTTCCCGTGATTCACTACGCAGTCAACCTTCAGATGCGTAACTATTCAAAGTGTTATTTGTTCACTGAACAATTGAATTGAGAAAGAGAAAGTTGCGTGACCGTAAGCAGACAGACACTTGTAAACCGCTTTTCAGTTTCTCTTTTAAAGGTGAGAATAACACGACAAAAAGTAGCCCAATAAACACTGCAGTGTTAACTGCTTTACTTTTATGAAATCACGACTCACGTCAATGAACTGAATTTTTAAAAGCTTTGTGATACAACAGTTCGACATTCTCACCGACGAACTGGTGATTTTCTTGTCGATTACTTGTGTTAACTTCGTGATCGAAAAACAAACACTCGTAAAATGAACCTTTTCAATAATGGTTGATTTTCACTTTAATCTATTATTTTATCACAGATTCAACAAAAAAACGTCTTCGTTAATTTGCACAACATTAAACTTCGACAAACAATAGAAACAAGATTGAAGTGATTAAATAGTGTATAACTGTGTCGCTGCCGAAGATTGCATTTCGATTTGTCCCATTTTGAACTGCAACTTTTGCAGCCATCGCAACATCGGATTCGACCTGAACGACGACGAAAAGGAAGCGCTTTCTTTTATTTGTGATGGAGGTTGCCAGTTAACACACGCTTGTAAACGAACCATCAAGTGACTGGATAACTGTCCGTCGTAGCTGTGAAACACTGGCGTCCACATTGGGAGCAACTATAATGTGAGTTTAAAAAACAACTTTGTGACTGAATCATTAATTTAAATGTGACTTACGCGGGCCAAAATATTTGAATTGCAATCCATAAGTGTTTCCATAAGACTTAAAAAGTGTAAACTGACCATTTCAGCCAACTATAATTAGAAAAATAATTTGTGTTTATAAAAAATAACTTTTGATGTCTGCAAACGACACTGAACTGAACGCACTCAGGGAATTCTAAACTCGACTAAATGAACATACCTGTTGTTGTCCGTCCTTTGAGGATGCAATACGATTGGGTTGATAATGAACAAGTGTTAGTAGTAATTGTTTTAAATTAAACTTATAAGAAATTGAGTGAAACAAGCGAACGAAACATTCAACACAAAAGTTAGACCTAATAAGTTATGACAAAACTTTAAAATTCTTACCACTTTTGAGTGACAAATTAACTGAAGAATTCCGGGCGTTATTTTTGCCCAGAAATCGGAAAGAGTTAATGTGCATTGAGTATACTGTTCACTTCCAGGTGGATTTTGAATAGAGATGTTTTCACAGTACATTGTCCATAATTGACACAAGATAAATGCGTGAAACAGACTCGACATGTGCAGCACAGATGCTTTCGATTGTTCCGCAAATCCTGCAAGAATTACCTGCAAAAACAATAAAGAATGAATATTTACAATGTAATCATAATGTAAAACTCAGGTTTACTTGAATATGTTCAGCAATATGACCGTTCGCTTCTAAAGGAATCGGTTGAGAAAGAGTGTAACTCGAGTGAGTGTGCAAAACAGCTGAATGTTGTAATGATCCCAATAAGATCCAAGAAAGAAGTCTGATGTGAGCAACGCAGTCCAAAAACTCTTTTGCACTAAAAATTTAAGTTGTAAATATATATTGTTTGATGAAAAGCAGTGATACCCTTGTTGAACACTCGGTAAACTGTATAGCCAAGGAAGGTAACGAGTGATAGCTTTGTGATCTCTTCCGTTTCCTTTTGTTATTTCTAATGCTAAGAATTGTGAAAGTCCAGCTTTTAAATGTCCTCCAAGAGTTTCTTCGTTCAAATGAATACAAGTACCCAAAAAGTTGCTCTTTTGGTAAATTAAAGTTAAATGAGCTATTGCTTCGCTAAAAGTTGTCATACCTTAACACGAGTCAATGTGTGAACATCAGCAACGAAATCAATTGCATCCATGACGTATTGCTTCCAGCATTCGACTGCATTCGTGTTGTAAACTTCGATCTCAGCGCAACTGTTTGCTTTCAAGTCTTCAATTATGACAGAAGGAACTAATGTTCCACCAGCATCTTGTAACAAAAACTGTACCAAAATCATAAGATTTTCATCAGGAACGAGTGTCTTGAATTTGATTGCCTGATGCAATTCAAATACGACTGCTCTTGTTAACAAATATCGGTCTCTGTCTTTTGTGAACACCACTCCGCACGAGTGACAAAGCTCCAGAAGTTGTTCATACTCAATTGGACTTTGTAAAATAGCGTGACTAATAATTTTCGAATAAGGTTCTAAAATAGTTTTGTGATTGTTTATAACAGTAAGTTTCAAAGTAATCAGCATCAGTTGAACAAGTGAAGTAAGATTGCAAATTCCTGCATTCGGTAACAACAATGTTAACTTTCTGAGAAATGTCTCGAAGAGTGGGAAAAATGTTGACCACAATTGTATTGAAGTTGCCTCCAAATTTAAGCATTTCAAGTAAAGCGCAATGTTTGACAAAATGTGCAGCAGTTCTGGCATCGATGGCAAATGTTTTCTTTCGTTAAAGTCCTGCAATGAACCCAGAAAATGTTTGTATTAAATTGAAATTTTAAATTATCGTTCGTACTTCGAATAAAATAGTCAAAGGAGATATTTGATTTAGTTCAACGTAATCGGATAACGAAGTTGACATCGCTTTCAAAAAGTTTTCATCTGTTTACAAAAGGAATCAGTAATCAGAAATGTTTACTTTCTATTCTCTAACCTATGTTGTATGAGCTGAACAATCGTTGAAATATTCCGTTAGTGGACAACTGATGCAGAGAACATCGCAAAAACTGTTTTGCAATTGAATTTGAGTTTCCAGGAATATAAATTGAACTAATTTAAGCAATTAGTTTAGTATTAATGACGTGAGTTAAAACAAACCTTTCGCACTGCCACGGATAACGATTCAAATTTGCGTACTTTGCTACCATCAGCAGCATTTCTGGCATTATATTAGCTGCGAGTCCAGGTTCTCTATGAATATATGTGCCCAGAATGACAATGCACATCGCAATATCTTCCTCTGTGAATTCCTCGAAAATATTTCCACAAAGAGGACATCGTTCGTGAATGCTGTCATCCGATGCTCCTCCTGAAGATTGCGAAGTGCTCGAACGCTTTGAAAAGATTCCAGTTGTTGACGTGGAATCAGTTTTTCGTGCTCTCCGTTGAACATTGGCAGCAACTCCACCGACTGAAGAAACGTTTCTTCCTTCGAGTGATCGCTGCGCTTCAACTGTAGTTAAACCGGATTTTCTCTGTCGTCTTTTGTAATGGGTTCTAGGAACTCTTTGATCTTCGATTTGAACCGTAGCTTTGACCTCGTCGAGCAATTCCAAACTCGGACTTTCAGCCAATGAATCAATTGACGGTTGCACTGATTTTATTTTTGATGGTTTCGTTGATACTGTTTTCGTCTCAACGGTAATTGGTGCTGATTTCGATTCTTCTGTTTCACTTTCGATTGCCTGTGTTTCGCTTACGGATTTTAACTTAATTGTTGCTTCCATCAAAACTTCATCTGTTGATGGAATCGATGAACGTTTAGCGGCGCAAGTTTCTTCGGCAGGTGGTGAATGAACTTCTGCTACCATTGGAGAGGCTGGTGGAACTCCTGGTAAAGCTGGTGTTATACTTCCCAGTGTATCTATTGGTTTTAATAGTGTTTTCTTTTCAGATAGAGGCTCCGATTCTTCTTCGATTCTGTCATCCGAGTCGCCATCGATAAATGGCGGTGACGGTTCGTGAGATATATGTTTTGCATTTAACGCTACGTCTATGGCGTTTTCTTCTGCTTCTTCTTCACTCTTTCTTTGCATTTGAATCAGAGACTGAAGAATAGCTTTGTTCGAGTCGGTCAGAAGGTCTGTCCTAAATTCAGGTCGTTTTTCGACGTAATATTGTTGACACCGCGGTGGAGATGTAAAGCGCTTCTTAGTATCTTTCAAAAATGGCACTGGACCGATTGGAAGAAGTCTTTCGGTAGGGAACATCAAT
Organism: Leptotrombidium deliense; assembly: GCA_003675905.2. NCBI lineage: Eukaryota > Metazoa > Arthropoda > Arachnida > Trombidiformes > Trombiculidae > Leptotrombidium > Leptotrombidium deliense. The sequence continues at coordinate 6,505 of NCKV01000629.1, forward strand.
TCACCAGTTACATGTTTGAAATCAGTACTTGGAAATCCTTTCCGAAAACTTGACGAATGTTGGGCAAATACAGTTTGTTTTCCAAATGGAGGTTTTCCTATTGGAAGCAACCTTTCAGGCGCTGGTTTAGGCGGTAATATCGGTTTAATTTTAGATGGAGACTGGTGATCGGTGATCCATGCTGACTCTTCTTTCTTCATGTCCGTCTCTTTCTCGTCGAAACTTGTGAGAATTTTAGCCATGCCTTGTTTCACTCGACTGTGTTCTTCAATTAATTCATTTTGCGGAAAAGGAGCTTTTGTAACACTCACATCCCTGAGTTCCATTTCAATTTCTTCTCCATTCAAATGTTTTTCAACTTTGGGCTTTTTTAATTTCAAAGACCCTTCAACAGCTGACATTCTCTGCAAACGACCTAATTTTGGTGACGGAGATCTGTGAGTTATTAACTGCTGCTGAACTTCATTTAATTCTTCACTTTTTTGTCGAATTTCTTGAGGTTTTGTCACAGCAGCCTTTTCTGTTTTCTCTTTTTCAATTGATTCCGATACTTTTTGCTGCAAATCCTTCAGCAATGGTTCTTCAATTGAAATTGAAGTTTCTGGTATTGATGGGCGACTTTTCATTTGTATAGTCACTTTTGGTCCATCAGAATCACCAGCGTCTTCCTTTGGTTCAATACAAATTACAACTTCATCAACAGTACTTTTAGTACTTTTAGTTGAAGCTTTTCTGGATGTTCTGCAAATAATCTCAATGTCTTCTGACTTCGGACTTTCCGGAATCATTTCTAATTCTGGTTCTTCGTCCATTTCAGTAGATTCACCACTAAATTCTCCTTTTACGGATGCGTCATTAGCTTCTTCAACAGATACTTCTTTGAGGGAAACATCGCCTTCCTGTTCTTGAATATTTTCTAGATCCATTGAGGCTGTGCTTAAATCTTACAAGAAATGAGAAATGTTTATATAAAATAAACAGCTTGCTTACCTCTCGACCGCGAAGCAACAGGACTTATATATTGATCTTGCAGCGGTTTACAACGATGAAATTGACTTTCCAAAGTATTCATTATGATTTGCACCAAAAGTTGAATTTGTCGGCACAGAGGCTGCATGTTGTACGAATACTGCAAATTTTACATAACATGTTAATCATAAAAATACACAATAAGTTCTTACTTTGTACATTATTATGAATACAGACATAAGCCAAGATCGACGGACATGAGGCTGTAGTAACCACAAAGAATAATGTGGCGATAAACTTGCTTCACTGATGTAACGGAGAGGAGACGGACAATAAATCAAAAGTGGTAAACACGTTGTCAGCAACAGTGTACCCATTTTGTAGTTGAAATCAAGAACTTTTGGCATCGATGCAATCACTGCATTGAACGTCGGAAGATTTCTTAAACTTGATGGAGTAATGAGAAACATCTTCTCTGTGGGACTGTATCCTAAAAGTATGTTCAAATGTCTCAAAACAATCTGTTGATTTCTGGCCATCGCTTTCTCTTCTTGAGGATGTGACTGATCTGGTCGAGATAAAAACTGCATCAACAGAAATATTAGACTGTGCATGGTATCTCTATCGTGATCTTCCATTTCAACAACCCGATGCACAACATGCATCAAATGACTTTCTTCTTGTGCCATTTTTTCTCTCATTTGATTATCAGTAAGAAAACTATTTGGCAAATGTTGCGACAGTTTCTCAGGAATGGCAGCGTTTCCTGTAAACTTGGAACTTTTTCGTCTCATTGTGGGCGCAGAGACCTGTCGAGGGTACACAGGTTTCTCTTGTATATTTGTATCAGTTGCTGGTGCTGACATGGTTCTTTTGTATGGCAACTTTTCGGCGAAACTAATTGACAACGAACGAGAAATGTGCATTTGAGTGAGCGCTTCATGCGCTCTGGACAACTTCTTTTGATACACTTCGCTATTCACATTCGAGTTCTTCAAATCACGAGTAAACGATAATTCTCCAATTTTTTCTAAGTTTAATTGTGCTTCAAGAAACAGTGCATCGAAACGATTCAAAAAGAAATCCCAGGTTAGAAATCTGCGATCGGATAAATGGTTGTAAAGTTGGAAGACCGTTTGTAGAATTATCGGTCTATCCATAATTACAAGATCAAATTGCGTTTCCAAACACCAAACAATCAACTTTAAAGACGAAGTTTTAATAGACTCTAAATTCAAAAGAGCTCTTTGGGAAACAGTAGATTCTTTGTCATCCAAACAGTGCACCAAATAACAAAATGCATTAGCCAACGATGACTGCAGCAACGGACTATTTTTTACAACTGATGGTTCTAAAAAATGAGCAATTGTGGTCACTCTTTCGACTGCTCTAAATCTGGCTCTCCAGTCAGAGTCATGGAAGTCGAGTTCAACAATTTTCCAAAATACATCGCGTCCTGCTGGAAGTGTAATGCAATGAAGCAATACAGGAACACAAAGTTGAGAAATTTGTGAAAACTCTGCTTGCGAAAGTGACCATAAGTTAGAAATTAGCAGATTCTCTTGGCACCAAATTAGGAATCCTCTGTGATTTTTAGCTGCTTTGTTAAGTACTTCTGCGTGAAGACTCATCAACTTCAAACTGTACAAAATGTGATACAGAATGTCTGCATCTTTGTGACTGTCCAGTTGCTTCAAAAGAATGTAAAACAATTTCAGTGATATTGGAAGCTCATCGATTGTAAACTTAAATTTTCCATGAGTTGTATACCAAAAGCCATCTTCAGCTTTAGGTACTTCAAACACTGGTTCATTATTTTCATCTCTTATTTCTGGAGTGGACACAGTGTATTTTCCTTCTCCGATACTATCATCGGTAACAGTAACGGCAGATGCTTTCACAGTGACAACGCTCTCAATCGCTAACGGATTCGCTTGTTCCTCAACCACTTCACATTCCTTTGCCAAACTTGCTTTAAATTTTGACGCACCAGAAGAAGTACTTGAATCGGAATATCCTTTCCCTTTCTTTGTATCCGCGTCACCGTCATCAAATGTTTCTTTTTTAATATCATTTTTGACACCGAGTTCTTCCGGTCTCGCGGGTGCTTCTCCAGCAACATCAGTCATTGTAACTTCCATTACAGGACAAAACGATTCAATTAATATCAATGCTAATTGATACCAAATTGCGCACATCTCGCAAAATAAACATTGAATGACGCGTTCGCTTTCAGTTAAATCGAAATCGAGATTTTCACAGGTATGTGTTCCGACCCAGGGCGCTTGTAATATATCACAGAGCAATGAGAGCACTGGCTTCACATCGTTTGTTTCAACTCCTTTGTGTAAACTTAGTTCTTGGTACTCCATTTGTTTTACAAGTATGTCCAGCATTAAAATGTAACAGTTTAACGAAATTTCCTGATCATGAAATGTGGTTGGTTCATTTGATTCTGGTTGAGAAGTAACTTTTCCTGTGGCTGAGAAAGGTTCGTTTTCACGATTCTTGTTGGCCAAAGATTTAACACCGCAATCAAACATTGATAGCAGTAATTTCATCGGAACAGGAACTTCTAGCATTGTTAATATTTGTAACCAGTAAAGAGCCTGTTCCTGTACGGGTGCTGTCGTGTTCTCGAAACGGATGCTAATAAACTGATACATTTGCTTGGATGTCAAACCTAATGGACTTAAGTCAGGATCAAGTACTTTACTCAACAGGATTTTCAATTCCGCGAGTTCTTCCTGAGTGACCTCGTGTCGAAAACATTCCATCCAATATGGCATAATGTAACTCCAAACATCAACAGTTATTATGTCATATGGAACAAGACATAAAAGCTGTTTAAAACCTTCTTTGATCTGATTTGTTTGCGATGGCCAACAATCCCAGTGACCACCAACTTTGGCGTAGTCTTTCGGATGTGGGAGTAAACAATTTACGAAGACGTAAAAATGAGTTTTAACAACTTTCATTAGCCAACCATGAATGCTTTCTCCTTTAAGTCTTTCGAGAGCGCTTCCAGCTTGATCGTCGGGAAGACATGCGGTGTAGTGAAACCATTGAAACAACATCGATAAAAGTCTTCCGAGTGTCTCTTCCGGAGTGTTGTCATTAGGTGTGCAAAGACTAGTCATTAACCAGACGCCGTAACGACTAAGTAGTTGTCTTTCTTCTAGAGCCATATTTTCATTGCTTTCATCAGTTGGCAACGAATGTGGTGCAGACGTTCGTCCACCTCCATTGCCTTCTTTTGATTGTTTCTCGGTAATTGGTTGCGCTTCTTTCAATAAACTGATTATTGCTTCGACAAAATAGGAAAGCGTTTCTGAATCCATGCTCCATGGAGACGGAATTGTTTTCTGGACAACATGTTTCTTTCCTTCTTCAGTACTATGTTTTGTTTCATCACATTGCTGACAGTAACGAACTGGTTTGTTCGAATTGTAATTGGCACATTCAATGGCAAAACAAGTGGCAACTGCAATTTTTTGAGCCAACGGTGATTTGCAAGCTTTGTTCTCACAAGTGTACGATATTTCGTCCACTGGAAGAAGAATATCCACCAAAGTTTCTCTGCTTCTTCCTTTGTATATTTGATCGGCACATTCGATGCAAATGAGTAGTGGAGGTGCTCTGTCTCCAGAACCAATGGCCAAAGTGTGATCAATGCACATTTTTAATGCTTCGTTGCTCAAACTACTGGCGCAGTTTTCGTGTTGGCACTGCAACGGAGACCACATTGCATGCTTTTCGGACAGATTCTTGCGATCGATTGGACTTGGATTCAATTCTGGCCAAAATTGAAAGAGTAATTCAACTGCCGGACATCTCGCTTTTACGGATCCGTATGCAATTATGCAAAACAAATCCTTCGCAATGTTTCTTTTCAGTTTCATTAAACACTCTAATAATTGAGTGTAAAATGCAGGATTATCGGTATTGAAGAATAATAGCATCATTATAGCTGGAACCGATATATCGGTAAAGTTCTGCCCATCCGTCACTTTATTCGAAATTGTAAATGGCAATAAATTATAGCAAAGAATGTCGAGCAGGTCTTTATGCAATGTGTTGGGTAATATGGCCATTGCACTGGCTACCAGATATGGAAGTGTGTCCATATATTCGTGTTCTAAAAACGGTACTAAACAACTGATTGTGTGCAGCAGAGATGAGCCGGCAATTGTCACTCCGCCTTGAATTTGCGGCAAACATTCCAACAGTTGAACCAAAACATTGTAAAGTCCGTTGTAATCGAGACTCGGAAACGTTGAGCATCGCCAGTGATCTTTTTCCGGAGAACAAATTACCTCCAAAGGAAGACTTGGCACATCTTTTAACACACTGTAAATAACATATTTGATTTGTTATTGTGAATGAAAGTGAAATATACAAACCTAAGTAACGTCTGTGAGAAATACTTTAAAGTATTTGCGATGTCTGTGGGAGAAGGTTGAGGAAAAGCTTGACTCACAACACGATTGCATGCTTCCTGCAAAGTTCTGATCTTTGAAGTGACTGAGACGATAATGAGTTGCAATTTGAATTTAAAGTTAGATTAAAATACTTACAAGCAGCAGATTTCGTTCCCATTTCAATATTTACATTCGCGGAAGCATCAAATACATTATTGATTACTTAGAACGCATCGCATAACTTAAGACTCAATGTTCATTGCGCACTCTTTGAGTTCAAAACATTGTTTATTTATCGATTTTTTCGTAACAAAAATAGAAAGTAACTATTTTGGAAAGTAAATTTATATAAAAAGCGCTAAGATTTAAACAGTAAGCCTATCTTCTCAGGATATTTGGAATTTCGCGTAAACTGTCGTTATTTTCATCAGAGTATTGACTTTCCTCATCAGTAATTTCACTCTCGCTATCATAATTGTTTTCAACATCGGAAGTATTTGCTATATGATCATCACCATTAAGTTCAGTCTTATCTTTTGTGATATCGTCGCTTGCATCGGGAACTTCCTCGCTTTCTGAAAACATTAACTTGTCCAATGACGCGGAGGATGAGGCTGTAGTTTCAAGAATTTCGAAATCAAATTCGTTTTCAACAGTTTCGGGAACATGTTGTTCGACGTCAACATCACTTAATATTTCTAATATTGAATCATCTATTTGCTTCAACGATTCATTAACGGAGTCCGGTTGCTCTCCTAATATTAACGAATCTCCAGTCTCATTCAAAATCATAGATGCATCTTGATGTGAACTGCTCTCCAAGTCAATTACTGAGGAGTTCCCATTACTTTTATTTGGAGCTTCTTCGAAATCAATTTGAATATTATGAAACGAATCAAGAAGTTGATTGTAGTCGGAATCACGATGTGGCTCAATTACTGATGGATTCACGGGTGCTACGTAGTGATCAACCTTCTTATTATTCTTTTTAGCGCTATTAACAGGCAATTGAAATGTATGCGTCTTGGCTCCAGACTTCTCACGAATTTGTTTTGCTTGCTCACTATCTTTGTTCAAGTTTTCAAAAGCTGATCGTACTTCAATATTTATCAGATCAATCACTTCTGCAGATTCCAAACACTCCGGCTCTTCAACTGAGAATAGCTTGCTGTGATCGTGTATATTGAACACCTGATTAAATCCGCGCAGTGTTTGCAAGTGGGAGGCTACAAGTCCTGTACAATTTACGTCAGAGCCGTGAATATCAGTAATAAGTTGATAAGTTTCCGATACAGTCGGATCTGTAAATTTGAACAATTGACGTAAATCTTCTCGCGAAAAGTATCTTGTTGGATCGCTTTCTTCTTCAACAGTTTGCTTCGTAATGGAATTTTTATAGATCTGACGCCGATATATCTGTTCTTCAACAGTGCCACATGTAATAAGTCGATATACAATCACTTCTCTTTGCTGCCCGATTCGATAGGCACGATCAATCGCTTGAGAATCAGTGGCGGGGTTCCAGCAAGGATCGTAAATAATCACTCGATTTGCACTTGTTAATGTTAAACCAACTCCACCAACTTGAGATGATAACAGGCAAACAGGTATGTCAGCATCGTTTTCAAAGGTATGCACGATTGCATCTCTTGTTTTCATCTTAACAACTCTACCATCCAGTCGTGATATTTTCCAGTTTCTGTGAACCAAAATCTGTTGTATTATGTCCAACATTTTCGTACTTTGCGAGAATAGAAGTGTTTTATGGCCTTCTCTTCTCAGAGTTTCTAATAAATCTAAACAAAAGGAAAGTTTTCTAGATTCACCAATTAGCTCTTCATCTGTTAAACCGATAATCGAAACATCTTCACCATTCAAAACATTTTCAGAAATGTTCCCATTTCGACGTTGCAGAAGTTCGTTGCAAACACGTTGTGGTAAAAGCCTCAGGTGATCACAAATCTTTTTTAATGTTAACAGATGCAGAAAGCCAGTATTAGCATTTGCTCCAAGAATTAACTGTTTAATACTATCCAAATTGAGAAATTTATTGTAAATGTCAATTTGCGATTGATTTAGATATATCCACACGACCCAGTCATACTTTCGAGGCAATCGTTGCATGTCTTTCAATACTTCGTTTTTAGTTCTTCTCAACAAATAAGGTTGGCATATTTCCCGAAGACGCTCAGCAGTTTTGCAACTTAGAAGTCTTGCTCTGTCGGACGCATTTTTCTCTCGACCATTTAATATTGGCGTTTCGAAGTTGTCTTTGAAAGTACGATACGTGCCCAAAAGTGATCCACTCATCACAAAATCAAAAAGTACCCACATTTCACGCAGATTATTTTGCACAGGCGTTCCGGTCAATAACAAACGATTCTTGCATGAAATTTCATATATACTTTTCGTTGTTTTTGTTGCATTTTTAATTTTGTGACCCTCATCCAAGATTAAATAATCCCACATGAAATTTTCATCACCAAAAGTAGACAGTTCTCTTGAATAATTACGACATAAACCGTAAGTAATAAGTAGAACTCCTCCACGTGATTGTATACTTCTTAAAGTTTTCATTCTTGATCCTGGTGCACCGTCAAATTTAGCCACAATTATTGAAGGAGCCCATTTCATGAATTCTTTCTGCCAATTGATTAACAGTGTGACCGGAGCCACAATTAAAGCGGATTTGATTTCATGAGAATCCAATAACGATGAAATCAGCGCTATGCTTTGAAAAGTCTTTCCAAGTCCCATGTCATCGGCCAAAATTCCACCTTTGTTCTTCAAGTATAATCCATACATCCAATCGATACCAACTGCCTGATAACTGTACAATTTATCGTACAACACTTTTCGAATAGAAAGTCCACTTCTCAGTTGAACATTTTCCTTCGGACCATTACTCGACATTTTTGGTGGGTTAGCGGCTTTCTCTTCCGACTCCACAAAAGCTAACAACTTTTCCAACCTGTGTTTATATTTCGGGAGAGGAAAAATCTCAACTGCCGCCAAAAGTTTTTCAATTGCTAAGGCATAATTGTCTTCTTCGACAGCACATCTTTTCGCCTCTTCATAAAGCCACTCTGCCTCGGCTTTCATACTCATACTGAATTTAAATGCGAAAGAGTCTTCTAATTTTATTACTCGCTCCATTATCTAATCAAATCGTTGAGTTAAAACTTGTTTCGTATTCAACGGAAATTAACATCAGATCTGCAGAAATACGTTATATTCATTTTTGAGATTTTATTGTTCACAACAAAACTCATTCAATAACTAACTCACAGTTTATCAACAATGAAAACATTTGAATATCACTTTTTGAAAATTTAAATTTGCTTAAACCGCCTTTAATGAGCACATGATTGAGAAGCTTCAACTTTTTGACAAGAGATGTCGCTTAGCGTGCAAAAGTTTGACAGTAGACGATCAACTCTTGCATCACTAATTAAATGATATT
>NCKV01000630.1:0-15348 GCA_003675905.2 Leptotrombidium deliense
GACGTTTTTTATAATTTTGGTTGTCAAAAAATTTTTATAATATACGTCTAATTTTTTCCTATCTTTTAGGGGACACTCCTTATTATAGCTCGTTTAATATAACAAAAAATGAAATTCGAAAAAGCAAAAAAAACCAGAAACGACTAATAATAAAATACAAATTTATTTTATTATTAAAATGAACCGTCGAAAACAATTCATGTCAAAAATGTAATTTTTAAAGGTTACATAGCTGAAAGAAAATTCCACAGTAGGAAGCCGAATTCAAATGTAATGTTACTTCTCAGTTTTCTGACATTCACCATTTTGAGCACCTGTTGAGTAACTCTTCTACATTCGCTTCCATTAGGACAATTACAGTATTGTTCACTGCTAGCGAATTCAGGTAAACAGCTGCTGCCTGTTTCGAACAGATTATCACACGTGGGTGGACCAGATAGTGAAGGGTTGCAACATTTATTTTTCCCACATTCCTTCGAGTGTGAACACTAATAAATTATTTTTAATAATTACACACAGTTTATTAAAATCTGAATTTACTTGCTCACTGTCACACTGATCTGCAAAAAGGTACAGAATACAAAATAGAAAAAGTAGTTTAATTGTGTTAGACATAATAAAGTAAAGGTAATGAATAGTGTGACACGTAAACACTAACTTGCTGAGGAAATGACATGAAATGAGAATCGTATTCATTATCATTTTCTATTGAGCATAAGGAACGTAATAATGTTGAAATAAAAAATATAGCAAACTGCTTCAATATTATAAACACGAAATGAAATTTTTAATTACTTTAGTTTGTGATTGATCTTTGAATAAATTTGGATATAAAAAAGTAAAAGATTGAAAATTTTCAATTTATTCATTGTTTAACATATTTACAAGAAATATTTATAAAAAATTGAGTGATTTTGTGAATCGCGTTTAAACAGGAACATTTTTTAAAAGTTGTTATACAATTGAAATATTAACAAAAATTCATCATCAAAAATAGACGCGATTTCAGAAACACACTTTGAGTTTAAGCTGAGAATTATCTTTTTACATAACTTTTGTAAATTTTTGTTTACGTTTTGTCCGACGATTTCGAAGTGAATGGTTTGAATGCTGATTGAAAAGGTGGCGATGATGTTCTAAGGTGTGAGTGTCTGTGATAGTGACTATGTGACGAGGATGCTGTCGCTGCACTGATTGTAGATGCAGTTTCAAGTTTATTTAAATTATTGTCGATACTTGATAAATCGACTGTTGTTGTAGTTGTCGACGATGTGTTTACTGGTCGAAAGCTGCTCGAAATCGGTGAACATTTCTGAACGTTTCTAAACAAATAAACAAATAGTTAATTTTCGTGTCCAAAGTAGTATTTTGTTTTTTCAATTTACCTCGAAAGACGTTGTAAATCGGTGGGCAAAAGTGACTGCCGTGGTCGGACATGCGGTGCCGGATTCAACGCGCTGATCGCCGACACGTTCTTCCGGTAATGACTGTGCGAAGAACCGGCAGTCGATGTACTGATTGTCGACGCAGTTTCCAATTTATTTAAATTGTTATCGAACGATTGGCCGTCGGACAGATTTAGGCCACCTTTTAGTTTAGCAATCTCAGCGAACACGGAAGACAATGGCTGATATTTAGGTCCCCAATCTTGCAAGTAATTCCAATTGTAAGCCCCGTTTAACTCATCTTGAGTGTGTATAATTGAGGTCACCGATCCATCAACTTTAGACCATTCTTCGGAAGCTTGACGCGGTCTTTGACTGCGAACAGAACTGAATAATTTTGGTGCCCTCATTTTCATCTCTCCAGGATCGCTGTGAACATCGTCAATTGGAATGTTTAACTCTCCTTCGATGTCGTCGTCGTCGTCGCAGTCATCATCTTCATCGTCATCACCATGTCTGTCAATTACACCTAATCTCGCCAAATATTCAGCCGTTGTTGGTACTGCACTATCGCACTGATCATAGTAATCGTTCCCTTCGATAATCATTCGAATTTCCTCATCGGCTTCATCCATGTCTTCTTCGACCTCATCTTCTGCAGATCCGCGACCAGAAGAGGCTGAATGACCTTCTCCAACAACAGTAGTGGTCGTCACCTCTGAATAACAAGGCGGCAGTGTTGACGGATTAACAAGGTACTGTACTCCGTGATGATGGTGATGATGAGGTGCATTTGCGGCTGAACTTTGACCGTAAACAGAATCGCTGACAGGATTCACATTAGTATTGTTTCTTCCGATTTTCCTTAAAAGTGTTGAAACTCCGGGAACAATGTTATGCACCGAACTTAATCCACTGACCATTGATTGATGTTGTTGTTGATGTAATCTAATTACAATAATACTGACCAAAAGAACGACTGTTATAATCATAAGAAATACAATTAAAAATAGTGTCCATCCTGGTAAAGATGTCGGCAATGGATTCGAAGCTGACGATGAGGAGATAAAGTTTTCGTTTTCGTCGTATGGCACACCTTTTAACTCATCAATTATGTGAATGGTCACTTCAACGACAGCGAGTGAACTAAGTGAATCAATTCGACCAGAAGTAGCTGAAACAATTAGCGACGTGTATTTTGGTGGAATGTTGTCTTTGGACAACGCGTTCATCGTAATTACACCAGTCGTGGAATTTAAAGTGAACTTTTTTATTGCAGTCGCCGGCGAAGAGCTTCGCAATGAGTATACAATTCGTCCGTCGGGTCCGAGGTCGGCGTCGGACGCTGAAACTTGTCCAACTTTAACCGTGGACTGTCCATAGCCGGTGGCTACTTTAAAGTCATACGATTCGACGGTAAACTTGGGTGGAAACTCGTCTTTAGATGCGATTTGTATCTCGACCAAAACTTCGGTGGAACTCGTTTTATGTTCTTCATCGAAATCAGCTGCTTTCAATACTAATTTATAAAGCGGAAGATCAACTTTAAAGCTTTCGTAATCGAGTGCTTCTGTTGTAATTAAATAACCAGTTCTCAAGTCGTACACGAACGGCGCCAGGCCATCGATTGTTCGTATCAGCGTGTAATTAATGGTCGACTCATCTTTGTCGTAAGCGTCAATTTTAACCACTTTACTTCCAATCGCTGCGTTTTCGTTTACAATCGCTTTGTATTGCGATAATGGAAATCTCGGCGAATTATTGTTAACATTAGTAACAATTATGTTAATAATTGCGAAACCGACATCGCTTGAACCATTTTGATCAATCGCAACGACGCTTAATTGATAGTAATTACATCGATCGAAATTTAAACTGTTGTTTACTTGAATAACACCAGTTTTCGCATCGATACGAAATGCGAACAATTCGTTACCGGAAAATATTGCGTAACGATAATTATTGTTTCGGTAATCATCGGCTTTCACTTTAATCACTTCGTCGCCGATTGATTGCGATTCTTTTATGCGTACAGTGAATACTTTGAAACGAAACGCCGGAGAAATAATTTCCTTCTCGTTGCCAATCACGCGAATATGAATTGTGACCTGTTCTTCGTTGTCGGCATCACTTGCACTCGTTGTTGATGCATCTTGAGCAGCAATCACATCGCTCGCTAAGTAATAGTTTCGCATCGATTTGTTGTTAACTTTAATTCTCTTAATAATCAGTTTGTATTCGCTTCTCGTCGCTTTCTTAACCAGAATCAACTGATTGCCTCTTTTCAATGCAAACACGTTGCCAAAGTTGCCATCAACGATCGAGTATTTACAGTTGGAATTTAATGTCAGCAAAGTATCGCCATGCTTATCTCGCATCACTTCAATCACTTTGCCGTTATTCAATGGCTTCAACACATTCACATTCGCATTGCGATTGAGAACAGTATTCGATGAAACTGCTGCCACTTTTACCAAGATAGAACTTCTCGCTTTCTCTTCGCTTACAATTCTTCCGTTATCGCGACAATAAAAAGCGGAAACACTTAATTGATACAATCGCGATTTGCTTGCAATTAAACTTTTGTTGTTGTAAAGAATTCCGCGAAATTTGTCTACGTAAAAACTGTCGCTATCAGCGTTAGCATGATCAGAATTTAACTCGTAACAAACTTTAGTCGAAACGATTTGCTTCGTTTCTTCGTTGGCTGAAAATTTCAATAAATTACAATTAAGCGCTGACGATGTTGAGATGCAATTATCTTCTTTGGGATTAATGTCCACGAAGAAGCTGTCACTAGCGAAGTATTCATTTTCGTTTCTTTTTATTTTCACCAAAACTTGCGTCTCAGCTGAATGTAATGAATCGCTTGTATAGATGTTTAATTTGTAAGACGATCTTCTTCGCGAATCGCGATCGAAGTCAATTAAACTTGATTTCAATGTAATCTTGCCCGTATACAAACCGACGTCGAATAATTTATCACTTTCATCGTCGCCATTTTTTCGCTTTATGTAAGTCAACGGTGGGTATGTGTCCACATCGTTCGCAGTCAATGTGGACACAACAGATCCGATGTCAGCATCTTCTTTCACACTTATTTCTTGATACGGTGGAAACACAGGCACATTGTCGTTGATGTCGACGACGTTGATTTCAAGTGTACAATAAGAAGTTAAATGTAAATTAGAACCGAACGAACGTCCGTCGCGGGCGTCGAATGCCGCTCCTTCATCGCTTGCAACAATTTTCAAAGTGTACGAATCGTGAATTTCGCGGTCTAAAACGATATTCGTTCTCACGATTCCAGAACCAGGAGGATCGATGACAAATGCGTTGTCGTGATTGCCTTCGAGTATGTGATAAGTTAATGTGTTTCTTCTTTTACTCGAATTCTTTTCCAACGAAATATTGTTCACCGAATCGATGTCTAACGCAGATATTTGCGCGACAAACGAACCTCTGTTTTCGCCTTCTTTCACTGTTGCCACATAGTGATTTTGTGTGAATTGAGGTGCATTGTCATTGATATTCAATAAAGACAACGAAACATTAAATATGTAAGGATTGTCGAACGAGTTTCGCTGCTTCTTTGCGATCACAATTAACTCGATGAACGATGGATCGGTTTCGTAATCCAACACTTTGCGTACACTAATCACACCAGTTGTTGGATTGAGATGAAAGTAACTTTGGTCAACCGATGTGTACGCAAATTCGAATCTGTAACGCGAATCGAGCGCTTCTTGTCTTGTTTTTGACAGTAAATTGATCAATTCGGTGCCCTGAGGAACGTTTTCATACAGTTCAACTTTGTACCCGAACTGCTTCACTTTTTTGCCAGCTTTGTAATCGAACGCTGCAGAAGTAAGAGCAGAAGCAGCAGCAGAAGAAGATTGGTATGAATCGCCGGCGATGAATATTTGCAACAAGGATGTTGTACTCGACGCACCTTGCAATCGTTGCACTTGAATGTAACACTCGTAGTAATTGTGAGCTAAAGTTTGCTTAACGAAAATAATTCCCGTTTTCGAGTCGATCTCAAAGTAATCGCTAAATCGTTGACCAGGATTCTCGGCGATTACGTGTATTTTCACGTTCAATTCGCCGTCCATTGTTTTCGCATCGAAGTTCACTTTTCCTATCTGACTGCCAACTCGCAATGATTCTCTTTTCGATGCAATCTCAACGATTAATGGATAACTGAGTAATCTCGGTGTTTGCGCTTTTGCATCACTTATTAATGTAATATGAACAGTTGTCTTACTGCTGTGTGTTACGTAAGAACCAATTCCAATGTCGACTGCGTAAACGTTGAATGTGAATGTTACATTTTTCGAGCTTAGATATTGTTGCTGTTGCTGTTGTTGTTGAAAGACTCGTTTCGCTCTTTTCGCTAAGGAAAGCGCAGCAGTGGTCGTCGTTATGAGACCAGTCGACGAGTCGATGTTAAAATACATTGCTTCAGGTGTTTCAGTGCCATTAATTGTGTAATAAATTTTATCCTTGAAATCAGCGTCATTCGCTTTCACTGCGATTACATTAACCGTGTCCACTGCGGTATGTAAATTGTTCTCTTCAATTACGGCCAAATATTCGTTTCTTTCAAATATAGGCGAATTGTCGTTTATGTCCAACACTTCAATAGTCACGTTGCAAGTACTGTTAAATCTGGAATCGGACACTTCGACTAACAAATAATACATGTCTTGTCGTTCGCGATCCAACTGCGTAACAGTGCTTAAATGTCCGTTTTGTTGATCGATTGCGAACACTTGTGTTTTGCCTTGATTATCAGAAACGATGCGATATCGAAGTCCGCCGTTTGTCGTCGGCGAAGATGAATTAGCGGCCATCAAATCTTTATCGTACGCAACCAATGTGTAGAACATAGTTCCAACGGCGATATTCTCAGGTATTTTAATCACTTGATTCGTGTTCGAAAACAACGGCGGATTATCGTTCGTATCGATTAATTGTATCTGTATTAACGTTAAATCGTGATGCTTGTAATCGTCGTCGAATACGTAAACCGGAATTCGATGAATCGGTTGCGTTTCGCGATCTAACTTGGTACGCGTTACCAAAACGCCGGTTTCCGGATTCACGGCGAACGAACGATACGCAATATGTCCGCAGGGTATTAAATACGTTAAATGCGATGCAACGTCCAAATCGTGCGCTTCTAATCTCATTAAAATTGAGTCCGGTGGCAGCGATTCGAGTACATGATTCGTGTACACATTCTCGGCGAATTTCGGTATTTCGTCGTTTATATTATTAATCTTAATTGTAAATAAATGCGAAATCATTTTAATGGCAACACGATTGCTGGCCGTTGTTGTTGATGATGCTGCCGTTGAACCTAACTTGACTACATTATTCGTCGTTATCGTTGTTTTGCCAATGTTTTTAACCGTTTCCGGCGATGATCCGATTCCGCGAACAGTTCTCGCGTAAACAGCAGCTGTGATGTTTATTTTAAACTCTTCACGTGTTTCGAAATCAAATTGCTTTTTAAGCGAAAGTAAACCGGTGTCCGCATCTAATGAAAAATGATCTTCAATCATGTTCATGTCCACATTACCATGATTGCCGTTTGTATTCTCATCGTTTAATTGCTGTTGTTCGCCGAAATGATAGCGAATTTGTAAATTGTCATTGGATACATTCAGCTTAAATTGTATTATATTCTCTTCAGTTAAACAGCAGTCTTCGTCAAAATGAAGAACAGATGGATTCAAGAATTTCACGTCGTTTATTTTGCGTTCTTCGTCTTTAATGATCTTCACTTTAGCCGCGATTGACGCTAAGAATGCGTGCGACTCGAACAACAAGTAAGCTTTAATGATTACAATCAACTCCATTTGCAGCAATAAATCTTTGGCTAACTTTTTGTTCAAAGGTAACAATTGCAAAGTTCGACGGTTGTTGTCGATCACGAATAATTCGTTTAGAACACTGGCGGACACCAATGGACTGCTTAGTTTGTAACTTAACTTTAGTTTAGAACAACCGATTGAAGTCAGATCGTTTAATGAGTACACATCGATTGGAATATCGTTTAAATTATCTTCGCTTAACGGCATTTCAATTTCCAACATTGATACATCATTTTCGACCACATCTTTGCTGATTGCATCGAACGGTCGACAATCGCTCGGATCGTCCAACACGATTACTTGAATTTTGAAAACAGTTAAATTATTCACTAATCCGTCAACGGCACTGTTTTTCGCATAATTATCATCCAATGTAACAAATAAAGTGCATTGCGCGAAGTCAATGTTCACGTTAAATTTATATTCACTTCTCTTCTCGTAATCCAAAGTTTGCGATAAAATAATATTCAAGTTTGATTGATCGCTGCTTTCGATTAGAAATGGTAATTGATTGCCGAATATTTGTAACTCTTTCTCATTCAAATAGTCGACAAAGTAGCCATTTAAGCAGTCTTCGCGACGGATCATTGCCGCTGCTGAATTTGAGTTATCCTTTGAAATATCGAATGGCACACTAATGGAACCGATTTCGCTTGAAACCGGTGCCGTTTCTTCGATTTCGAATACAAAGTATTCATTGTTATCGACATTTAAGTTCTTCGCTGAGTTCGACTTTCTTTTCTTCATTAAAGTCGATAAATTAAAAACGTTGTCGTTTTCGAACTGCAATTGTGTATTGAATTTCGAGAATAATGACCGCGGATCGTTTGTGAACAAAGAAGCGACCGAATTTTCGGTCACTGCGGACACGTACTTCGCTGTACTTGCGGTCAAACTTTTCTCGGCCACTTTTGAATGAAAAACTGAGCTTTTTTGTTCGTTTACATTCAATTGTTGCTGTTGTTGTTTGATGTTATGAAAGTGATTCTTGTCAACCACTTCTAAGTTGAAAAATGTGGACGCATTCAAAGGTGGTTCACCATGATCACTGGCTGTTATTGTTAATGTGTATTTCGACTTTCGTTGACGATTCAAAGGCGCTGTTACGACTATTAAGAAAACTATTGAATCTTGAGTAGTTAAACCGAAGTGTCCTTCACTACCGGTTAAGTAAACACTAAAACCGGCATTTAATGTATTCGGCGACGATGAATCCGATTGCGAAGCGTAATCGCGATTATTCGAGTCTGGATCATTTACAGATATTCGCGCAACCAAATCACCTATTTTCGCGTTCTCAGGAACCTCTGGTTTAGTGCTTTCAGTTAGAAACAGTAAACTAATCGACGGCTGATTGTCGTTCACGTCAGTCACGCTGATTGACACAAAAGCAGACGTTTCTAAAGGTTGAGCACCAGAGTCTTTCGCAATCACAACCAATTCGTGAATAGTCTTCGATTCGAAGTCAAGTGGTCGGGTAACGAATATCCAACCGGTGTTTTTGTTGATTCCGAAGTGAGTTAAACTATTGCCTGTTGAGTGATGATGATGACCACCGCCACCGGAAGGTATTCGACTATGCAACGAATACGTTACCAGACCGTTGTCACCGGAATCAGCGTCGGTTGCTGTTACTTGTAATAAAGAAGTGCCTAGTGTCGCATTCTCGGCGATACTTCCATAATAAGTGGTTTGAGAGAAAATCGGTTCGTTGTCGTTCACGTCCAGCACACTTATATTGACGGTTAGTTCACCCCTAAGCGGCGGCGAGCCCCCATCGAGCGCTTCGATTATCAACGTGTAATTTCCAACTGTTTCGCGATCCAGGGTTGCATTTACTTGTAAATCCAAGTAAAGTATTGAGTCTTTTTCGCGATGCGATACCAGCCTAAAAGCAGAGTCCGAATTGCCGACCACTATCCTGTACTCTTGAATTCCGTATTCGCCTATATTGGAAAACGTATATGTTAATATGTGTTTACGTAAGTATTATTGTGTAAAACAATGTGACGCTGTTGATTACGAAGATGTTGATGTTGTTCATCATGATTCATGATTAATATGTAAACTCAACGTATCTCGACGGATGCTGAGTGTTCGCAAAATATTATGTTTTATACAATTATAATTTATTAGTCGCCGTAGCCATTAAAAATAGTTTTTTCTGTTTAATTACTGCGCTTCAAGTTAAATTATATTTTTAATTTACGATATTTAAGAATTTTTTAGCTTTTCTTTTCTTGTTTTTGCATTTTAGGAGAAAAAGAGTTGTTTTACGGTTTTTACGCTTTGTTCCTTAATTACAGGTGAATCTTAATTTTCAGCAACTTTTTTTGAGCACTAATAAAGGCGAAGCAAATTGTTGATGTTGAACATTTTTGTGCACACACTGTACGTATGACACCACAATTGAATAATATTATAAATGACAGAGTTTGTTGTACGCATCAAGTTAGATAATTATTTATAAAAAAGCAAAATTTACTCTCTCAAAAAAGTGAAAAAGTTTAAAGAAAACGTCATTTTGGAGATAAGATTGTGAAGAAGAGTTTAGCTAAATACAAATTTTTTGTTCGCTTTTTTTTTGAATTATGTTAAATTTCTTTAAACCTATACAGTAATTATCGTTAATTATAAGCGTCGTTACTCTTGTTTTGTTGCATTATATTTTAAATACAACAACAACAACATATCAACTTCAACATTACTTAATTTTTCGCAACGCATCTTTTTTAAGGGATGTGCTAAGTTTGTGTTGTTGTTTTTTTGCCTTTCTTGAATTTTAAATTAAATGAAAATGAAATGAAAACGAGAATTAAGGAAAGAGAAGTTGAACACAAATACTTATAATCAAATTTAATTTACATTGTCGGCTTGGCCCGAAACACGAGTGAATTATTGATTCGAATTTAATTTGAGTGCACAATTCATTTAGTAAAACCGAAACGAATGTCACACGAAATTTACACACCTTTTGAATAATAAGTACAATGTTGGATTAAACAAATGCAAAAGACTTTCACAAAAAATTTTTTGAGAGGAACTTATCAAATATTTGTATAAATTTTATCAATATACTCATTTTCATTCAATAAAGCAATATTATTAATCGTTTTCGTTTACAACTGTATTTATTTCACACGTATTTGTGAAGTATTTATACATGTATGATGAAAAATAGGAATTGTTAGTGAATTCAAAATATAAAGAGTTTTTATCGAAAATACATCCGAATTTTTTATTTCCAAATTTATAAACGATGTATTTCTTTGCTTTGCTATTCATAAATATTATCAATAAACTGATTTGCATTCAATGAAATTACACTTTGAATAATATTAAAACTGTAAATGTTTTGAACATCGTGTTGAAGTATGTATATGATGAAAAATGGAAAATAGTACTGAGTTGTAGTTATGTGGCTGTTTTTTCCCAAAACTATATCGAATACCATTTTTATTTTTGAAATTGTAAACGTTCCATTTCTCAGCGTATTTGCAATTAGAAATTCAGAAGTAAATGAAGCAAAAAAGCAATGATCATAAAGATCAATGATTTACTGATGTAGACGATGAGGTCAACTAAAAATTATCAATTCCAATTTTTAAGATGATAATAGTTGTGTTTAAAATGAATATTACGTTTGGTCACACAAGTAGAAAAGAATAAGTAATTTGAATGCAAACATTTTTACAATTATCATTAAAATGCATTGAATATAAATTTTGTTTACGAAAAGCAAACAGAAAGTGAACGCGGATTACGTAATTTTCTAAATCTCTTGATCGCTTTATTTATGTCATGCTTACAGGATTGAAATGTAAATGGTATTAACATTGTAAATGCGCATAGCTGAGTTGAAATTTATAATTTAAAATTTTTGCTTTCTTCATTTTTAATTCGATGATTTATGCGAAATTCGATTCACAATAGGATCTTAAATGCATAACCATACTTTAATTGTACAGTTTAGGAATAAGAAAGTGTACACATTTAGATATGTTAGTATAAGTATAAATGTAAGTAAACATTATTATATTTCATAATAAAAGTCAGATTATGATTTCTTATCTCATCTCGAAAATTATTAAAATTGTTTTGTTTGCGCACACAAAACATAATCAACCATTAAATACATGTTTGTTCATCATGATCTTCATTCAATTGTAATTATTGTTGTCTAATTATAATTATAATTGCTTAATTATTTTATAAACGATTAATTAAACTGTACAGTGTTAAAATTGCAACCGCTGTAATTACCAAAGTACAATGAATGAATGAAAAAATTACATTTAATTTCCATTGCTGTATAAATTTCATAATTTCACAAATAAATTATTGTTATAAACTAAATACCGTAATTGTTACTTTTCGTTGTGTTCGCAAAGGGTTAAAGTTTCGCGAAAGAAAAATTTTTTTCTTACGAATTACAACTTGAAAAACCTTAGCTAGATACACTGTATTTAAAATCGCATTAAAAAAGAGTTCAGCTAGTGAATAAGAGGCAAATATACATTTCGCTGCTTCATCATAATTGTCTACATTGAAAAACATTCTACATTCTAACGTAATAATAATATAATACTAATAATAACGTGTCGCCTGTGAAAATATGTCGACATACAAATTATAAAACAACTTTTTGCTAAATTTGCATTTTTCAAAATTAAAATATAAATTAAAAATGAAAATTAAAATGAAACAAATTTTCCTTCCAAGAATGTCACCAAAAGCAAAAAATAAGAATAAAGAAATGTAATGTGAACAGATGTAGCGTTGTCGGTTTAGAACTTTGTTCTTTACAAACCAAAGTGCGTGTTTCAAACATTTTTTATTCTTATTCTTTATTTCTTTTATTATATTTTCTTCACAAAAGAATTGAATAGAAAAGCGGCGAAGAGAAAAAAAATCGCCAAAAATTCATTTTTTACAAAACTCAACATTTGCAAAGAAACGAGAATAAAAGAAAATAAAAATAAAAAGGAATTCGAATGTGTATGTGTGATTTCAAGTGATGTGATGCGGTTCTATTGAACATGGAGAAATAGAAATTTTCAATTCTCAAAAACTTCATTTCAATGGCAGACATAACAGAAGAAGAAGAAAATGAACGCAAAAAATGATGAACAAGACGAAGCGAAGAGAGTGAAGAAAAAGCATTCCCCGAAAGTTTATAATGCGTAATTTACTCGAAAGAACCGGTCGTCCGAACGGACCAAAAAAGCGTTCGTCCAATGGCCGCTCGTTTAAATTATTGTCTCTGTACACTTTTGCCAAAATTCAAAATTACAGACCGTCGATGTTGTTCAGGTTGATGTTCATGTTAAAGCTTTAATATTTTGCTTGAATGCATTTCCTTTTTCACTGTTTTCTCAAACAAAACAAAACAATAGAAAATAACAATAATAATTGTTTTGTAATCACTTATTATTCTCCAACAAAATTATGAATATAATTAAAATTGTAAATTATTATCAATATTGAATTGAAATAATTATTTATTGAATTCCAAATTCCTTTGATTTTATTTGGTTTTAGTTTTTTGTGAAGTCACGAAAAGTGAAAAATATTTCGATTAATTATGCAACATGTTCAACAAAGTTCTATTAATTTTGATTATCTAATTTAATAATTAATGTTAATTTTTGTTTTGAAAGCAACAACAATTTTTTCAAAGCAAAAAACATTTGCGAGATAAGCAAGCAGAGCGAAGCAGATTAAATCTTTTGCTCTTAAAAATGTATTGCAGACAATTGTGTTGCGCATGATAAAAATAATAACTCTAATAATAATGATTCACCGAATTATTTACAAAATGATTCGAGATAATCGCTGGCAATGTAAAAAATGCACACAAAGTGTTGCGTTGACCGTTCATGTTGTTGTTGTTGCATCACAAGCGTTGCTGATCAGCAATAATCACAAAAGAAGCAAAAGAAGAAAGAAGCGAAGCTGAAGAAGTCGAAGAAGAAGCAGCGAAACAAAAAACTAGAATTCCTTAAAGAAGTTAATAGCTTTTAAACTGCAGTAGCGGCAGCAGCAACTTCTTCTTCTTTCTTTCATATTTTTTGTTTCAGAAGCGTAAATTCCATTCTTTCTCCGCTCTTTGTGTACAACAACAAATAATAAATAAATGATCGCGATTCACGATTTTTGCCATCTAAGCTTCTAACGTGATTACGAGTAGCAACCAGTATGCGCAATGTACGTGTAATACGCTGTCACGTGATGCATACATTTATAAATTACAAAACTAAAATTTAAGTAAACTAACAAAAATCGAATAAATAAGAACATTTTGTGAAAGATGAAAATATTACATTATCTAATTTGGCTCAAATTGAAAAGTCACATAGGAAAGATTAATAGAAACAGTTCGCATAGATAGATAGGCAATGTAAGCGATGTTAGGTAAAAGTTGCGTGAATTATATTTCTCTTTCGTAAAATAAACGTGCAACAAAACTGGAATGCGTTGCAAAACAGGACTCGAATGTTGAATTGTAAAAAAGGAATTCAGGGTGTATAAGCTAAGCTGCTTAAACTTGATAAACGTGTATATATCTATATATTTTATGTTGCGCGGCTGTTGTTGCTGTTCAACTTTTTTCTTCTCATCTCTTCTCCTATTTTTTGCTTCAATTTTTTTCCCTCAACGACAATGAATGGACAGCGAACAACACATCTGCGGACATGTACAAGTATATTAACAACATGCAGACGCCGTTATACATGCCATTGTTTCCAATTTATAATGTAATTTATTTGCTCAGAAAGTGAACAAGAAAATAGATAAATAAGATTGTTTTTCACATTTGTCTTACTCAATTGTATCTAAGTGATTATCTTGTTTGCCAAAAGAAATTTCTTGTATCACTTTTCGTCGAATTCGATGACTTGCTTTTCGGACACTTTTTTAATTACCAAAAAAGGGTTAATAAAATACTACAAAATTTAACTTTTAACTTTTTCCACATCTGCCGCAAAAGGCAAGCAATGAATTCGTTTGCATCACAGTAATAAAAATTAATGTTTTACTTAACATCAACAATCAAACTACTGCAATTCAGTTTCAAATGAAAAATATTTGCGACATTTGAATATAAAAATTTGTCGCAAACTTTTTTCCCACAGATATTAAAGCGACACACGCTTTCAGGCAAAACATTATTTTGCGGTATGTTGAAATAGTAATACTCATTTTGTAGACTTATGAAATCGCTGAATATTTCGAGGAATTAAATTTATTTAGAACGATGTGCCATGCTAGGTTTATTTTAATATTTATGTTCCTTCCTAATTTTTGTAATTAATATAGAAAAACAGTGTAATTATAGTTCACCCAAATTAACCTAAATAAAGAATAAATATTTGCGTGCGAGCTTTGTTTCGTTGAACTAAATTTCATTTAATAAGAACCTCTTTATTAAAACCAACCATTTTAAGTAACATTGTCAACAATAATTTCACTTCAAAATTCACATTAAAAGTAGAATTAAAAACGATAAATTTAGACAAAGTAAGATGGTCCGATTACAGAGGTTCAGTTTGATAGTCTCAAAACGCAGTTTGACTGTTTGCATAACTTTTAGTATCCATTAAAATAGGAGTTTGAGAATGAATGCATTTTTCGGTTGAAAATTCTCTCTTTTTTATTACCAAACTGAAAAAATGTTAATGGTAACAAAACTTTTAATGACCGCAAATCAACATATTTTGCGGCACAAAGAATGCCTACAGTTTTGGCGAATAAAAAAAGTGTGCAACAAACATGCAAATCAGGTATCATTTCAAAAAGCGATTTCGCAATTTTTTTCAATGAATATTATAATGTTTGTTGCTCCTTTACTGTACATAATAAATTCATTCGTAGACTCATTGTCTGCAGTTCGAATATATTCAAAAATATGAATTTATTAAATATGAATAATAATATTGAATATAATATCACTGAAAATTTGCCCAACATTTGTCGTCCGCATGTTTGCGCCTAATATAAATATTTATAAAAACATTTATCAAAATCAAATATCATTTAAATAAGGTATCCACCGTGTAATGAAATATGAAAATTATAAT
>NCKV01000631.1:0-15325 GCA_003675905.2 Leptotrombidium deliense
GTAAGTGTATGTCGTGTACAGAGTCAATGTTTCAAACATTTTGTCATCAATTTGTTCTTTAATATTATCCTTCATTACTACTGAAGCGCCGGTCACCAAAGTTGGTTGCAGTGTTACTGCCGATGTTGGTTCAACTTTTGTATCTGATACAATTATCCTTACTCCATTCGATGCTTTTGTAAATTTGTTTGCCCTCGCAGAGGGTTCTGATGGCAGTGGTTGTGTTTCTGTGACCACAGTGGAATCGGTGATTTCAAATTTCGTGTAAAACGTCTCAGTTCCAATTGTGAATGGAACAGTGTGTGTTGATGTTGTAAATTTAGTGACTAATACTGATGATTGTTTAGGATTCGAAGGTTGTGCAGTCGCAACCGGTGAAAGGGTCGAAGTCAATGTAACTGTTCTGTAACTCGTGTCCAGACCAAATATTACAGGAACTGTTGTCGGAGCGACAGCTATTGTTTCGCCTTTTTCGTTCACTCGATATGTTGTTGAGAACGATTGCGGTTGTACACTTTTTTGATCCGTTGTTGTTGTCGTTGTTGTTGTTTCTGTCGTCGTCATTGTCGTTGTCGTTGTTGTAGTGATTTCAATCGAAGGTAAAACCGAACTTGTCGGTCTAATTACCCTGCTGGCAATTCTGAATCGATTGTTTGTAGGACGCACCAGTCCGACAGGTCCCGATCGAGTTACAACAAGAAATTTCGGTTCATTCGATGCAATTGGACCCGCAGGTCTTCGCGTTCGGAAACGATTTCCTTGTCCGAATGGTTTTCGAATTGTGACTGCAAGCGGTCGTTTTGAACTCGTCTCGGGTATGTCAACCTTTGACTCTGATTGTTTGACAGCTGTTTCAGATGGAGTTGATTCTAATGTAGGTGTCGTTTCGATTAAATTCGGAGTCAAGTCGACTGTTGGTGTCGTGTTCTCGATTCTATTTACGGCTGGACGCGATCTTATTCTAGAACCGTTTCTTCCATTAACAATAACACGCGATCGGACAATGTCCCGCACTGTGTCCGTGTTAGATAGTCGAATTGGTTTTCTGGTCTTTAATACTGTATTTTCAGAGTGCAATGTACTTTCAATGGTCGGTGTCGCAAAAGTTGAAACTCCGGCAATTTCGGAGGAGAAAGATGTGTCGAGATGGAATGATGGGAAGGGATGTTCTGTGGATGGAGCTGTTGGTTGACTGCTAACCAAAGTTGGTACTTCATTTTTACTAAAAACATGTTCCGGTGGTTTTGTCTCTTCAGTTTCGACAACAACATTGCTTATTCCGTCCAGTCTCAAGAATGACTGCATAGCGAGATTCACTTCAATTGTTGTGCCTCCAACTTTCCTTTTTCCCAAATTAACTGTTTCAGGACCGGAACCTAAGCTAATGAAACCATCGCTGTCAACAGTTCTGTCAATTTGAATATTTATAGAAGTTTCAGGAGTTGTCTGCGTTGTGCTCACAATTTCGGAGCGCGTGCTCTTTTTCGTGTTTTGCTTGTCGTAAACAGTGTAATAGTAAATGAATTGCGTGTAGTAAGTCTTTGGATGTGAAGCCAGTTGTTTGACGTCTACTTTTTTCAAGCTGGGAACCGGTGCTTCGTAAATAGGTTTCCTAACGTAATTTGCACGCGTTGGCTTAGATTCTGCCGTTTGCGTTTTTGAAGGAACAATTTTAGATGGCTGGAAATTAGCAACATTTGCATCCGGTTGCAAATTTCTTATATTTGGAGTCGGCGGTTGTACTTCGTAAATGGGTTTACGAACGTACTTCACTCGCTTTGTTTTCGGTTCGATACTTTGTGGTTTTGTGGGCGCAATTTTCAAGTGCTGCACGTTCGCAATGCTGACATCAGTCTGTAGATTAACAATCGTGGTCGTTGGTCCTTTAGTTCTAATACCTAAGTGAACGAGTGCGCTTTCGGTAACGATGCCTCTCGATTTCTCGAGAACGTCGAGCAAGCTTGCGTCTAAAACGCTGGTCGCTGTGGAGGTGGATGTTGAATCTCTGGTCGTGAACAGAGTGTGTTCGCCCCTAATTACTGTAGTCATGAATTTCATTCGTGTCAAGTAATTTAAAATAACTTTGTCGGCGTTGACACGTTTCAGTTCTCCCGACGGCCCCCTCTGCAAAACGCCATTATCGCCGACGAATGAGTCGTCGATTCTGACGCGATTTACCCGTTTGCGCCCGAGTCGTTCGTCAGAACCGTCGGCGCAGTCCTTATTTCCATCCCGAATTTTTGTTGACTTAATGCACTCACCATCACTAACGCACTTAAACTCGTCAAAGAGACATCCTGCAATAAACGTGAGAATGTGGGTCATTTTTGTGGCAACTTTGCTTATGCAAAAACGTGAATGAAATATTGGGGTAAAAGGGTTGATGGTGAAACATCTTCACCTCATCGCGATTATTGCACGTGTTTGACGATCATCGCTGACGATCTGTCTTAAAATCGAATCTTTGTCCTCATTTTCGTTTAAGAAACAATAAACTGATGAAACAATTTGAATGCATGCAATACATTTCATCGTTCACTGCATTTCGAGTTGATTGCATTCCACTCATTCTTCTGATTCAATGCGAAACAAACAATTTTATCGAAATTTTCGTCAAGTTGAGATGAAAAAATAAGAAAAAAATAAATGCTCCACAAATGAGTTAATGAATTCTCGCCTTTTTTTCGAGTAGCGAAACAGTTTGCTTTGTTTGCGAATTGCATCAATCATTGAAATTAAAGAGAAGCCAAGGATTCGATATATCAGTTCTCAAACAGTTTCTTCGTTGTCTAACCTTAAAATCCTTGTATAAATGAATGCAGCGAATGCAGGTATCAATTGGCGAACATTGCGAACCGTTTTGAAAAACGGTCTCAAAACTAGTTTAATGCGCGTAATGCAACTAACTCGACTAACTGTACAGCCAATTGAACAAAAAGCATATTTCGACGGTGCGTACCTTGACCTCAATAGTAGCCTTACAAGTTTAAATGTACACTCGGACAATTAATGGATTTATAGATTTTTTCAAATAACGTTAACGAAACGTGCTGTTTGTTGCTTGTTCGCCGTTCGCTGTTTTGCTTGTTTTAACAGTCAAGAAGCGTAATTGTTCCACATTCGAACGGGTTTCGCTTCTGTTGCTTCCATCGCTTCCAAATTCAGCGAAAAAATGCGCAACAATTCAAAACTCGTCTCAAGAACAATTTTTTATACTCCAACAAATCCGTTAATCAAATGTAAAAATGCTTTTTCAATAATAATAAATTTTTGCGTTGATTTTGATTGCATTCCATCGCAAAAGTGGAATCCGTTTGAAATGCATTTAATTTGGGCGTTCACCGAATGTATATTTGCAAAATGTATGATTTCAAGAAATGAAAATTAAGATTCGAACAACAAACGTTGTTTTCATACGCCTTGACCATGGATTTCACAGTAAACAATGCGAATTATGCATAAATCACTGTTAATTCAATTTCGAAACAAATAACAACGCACAATTCGTTTCAATGAACGTTATTTTCCGCATATTTTGTGTAACAAATAAAAAACAGTATACTTGAAATGAATTGAAAATTGCAATTGAACTTTTTGAGATTAGCAATTTAATGGAAGCTAAAAAATGAAGTGAACTAAAGTGAACACAAGCGAATTTAAGTCAACGCGAAATTATTTTAAAATGAATAATAAGTGACTGTTAAAGTTGCTGGTAATTAAGGACGTTGAGAGAATTTTTGAAAATCTAATTTTTGGCGAATTTCAAGCTACATACTATTGAGAAGATTGAGAAATATTTTTAATATTATGCATTCGAAGGAAGCACTTTTGAGATGCTAAGCATTCATAAACATTTCACAATCCACCCATCAAATAGTGAAGCCTGTATTTTCAGGTCAATTTCGCAAAATGTGACAAAAGTTAGCATTTCTTTCGAAATGAAGCAGGAAAGTAATTAAAAATGATTTTTCGTTGTTTCTCAACTGAATGCAACTTTTTCGTGAAAAAATGTGTTTTTCGAGACAAAATATGTTTGCATTGGAGACAAGCAAAAAAACGTTATACATGTTGAATCAAATGGTCGTGTTCTCAGAGCATTGAAAAGAAAAGAAATCAGGTTTCAAAAACAATTTTTACTCAGTTCGCAATATCTGTATTTTTTGCTTGATGCATTGTTTGCATTCCGATCTTATTCTTTTCGTAATCTTTTTCTGGTT
Source organism: Leptotrombidium deliense (assembly GCA_003675905.2). Classification (NCBI taxonomy): domain Eukaryota; kingdom Metazoa; phylum Arthropoda; class Arachnida; order Trombidiformes; family Trombiculidae; genus Leptotrombidium; species Leptotrombidium deliense. The sequence continues at coordinate 4,218 of NCKV01000631.1, forward strand.
TAAATCACTGTTTCAATGCAACTTGAAACCATATATGAAATATGAAATATTGATTTCGTACGCTTTTCGTTTTAGAAAAGTAATCAAACAATTTCGTAAAGTATTTTTGACGTTTAAAATATTCTTTTTATTCAAAAACTGATTGAAAAAGTAGTAAACATAGCGAGTTTATGTCAAATTCGACATTGACTTGCATTCAATTTGGGAAACAAGCATTCATTGCTTGTTGCAACGCATTGCTCACGAATCGTGCGGTAAATTTGTACTTGCAACTCGTAACAACGTTGTTATCGTTAACGACGTTCTGTTGTTGTTGGTTGTCTTGTTTTTTAGCTTTAATTTAAAGAAATAACGAAATTGCGAACGTAAATAGGGTTAACGGGGCATTACTCACTATTAGGATTAAAACAAAATTGTTTTGTGTGCGTCGAACACAGCGGGGTGGGTGGATTGCGTACTCGCAGCACTTTCACAAGCGTTCGTTTTGTATCCATTTTCTCATTTTTCGCGATAAAACAATGCATGCAATTGAATTGAATGCATAAAGCACTGTTTCGCGGCGAGAAAGTGCAAAAGGAGTGTTTCGAGTGTGCTGTGTTGTTGTGGGTGTGCGATGCTGTGGGATCACTTATGATGATGCGCTTTCGATTAATGGCACTCAAATAACGTTCTTAAAACTCATTTACACGCCAAACAGCGATAAGCGTATTCAGCAAACATTGCGGCAAATGATTACTTAATTAAAATACTAAACGCGGCAATATATGCACGAAAATATTATGCAATGCACACACAAATGTGTGTCAATTTTGATCGCACATTTCCGGAAGGGTTAAAACGTGACAAACTGTTGCGCGCTTTTTTTTGCTTATTTATATTTATTTCTTCTTTTCATTTTACATAAAATATTTATCGCAAAAAAGCACGCGAATAATAATAAGCTGCATTTGCGTTGTTTTGTTGTTTGCGAAATGTTTTAAAAGCAAATAAAACAAAGTTTTTAGTAAAGTTTAGGATCTCACGTTATAGCTTGATGCGCCGTTGTTTGGCAGGAATAATTTCATGTATCGCTGAATGCTGCGCGAATGTGCAACACTGCGATTCAATATTTTCGCTAAAGTTTCACATTGAAATACACGGCTTTAAGTGAACGTTCATCGTTCACTTCTCATAGTCTGTTGTGTTGTGTAATATGTTTTTTCTTCGTTCACAATTTTGCAAAGCGTGCAAAACTGCAACCATTATTACGGTAACAAGAAAATACAACACGACTTATAAATCATACTTTTTGTGCGGCAGGCTGTCAATAATAATAAAAATACTGAAATTCGTCGTTTGTTCCATAAAAAAGCGGCGAATTACGTTTTTTGTGTTCAGATGAGACAGGAAGCGTTTAAATTGCGAAATGAAAAACATTTCGTCTCAAAACAATGCATCTTAAAAAAGTCGCTCCGCGAATTATTATGAATTTAATTATAAGAATAGCAAAAGGTTAAAAAAATCTCAGCAATACATTATAAAGTTTTAGTTGTATTTGTCGGGCAATGAGAACATTTAATATGACATTAAATGCAAACTTGTTGTTTTGTTGTTGTCGTTCATTTTTTATTTAATAATTCGACACTTATTATTGTAACCCGAATCACAGACGGCTGTGAATACACATACGCGTACATGTACATGTACATTGCCATTACAAGTCTACTGATGTAATTACATTTCATGCTCTTTTAATTTTCTAATACGTTTAATGTAAAGTGTATATATTCACTTATTATCTCCTTTTCGAGTATTACAGTTAACATTGAAAAAAGTTCGTAAAAAATGGTCTCCTTATTGCAAACTCGTGTAATTCAATTTTAAAGTTCACAACGAAAATTGTCGGCTATTAAAATTAAATTTTACAATCGGTGAAAAGCAGAGAGAAGGAGAATTTGAAAATGTGTTGGAAATACTTCACTTTGATGGAAATGCGAACACTTTTTACTCGAATGTATCGATTGCCGATTGATTAATTCCATCACAACTTTAATTACAGTGTAACAAACTTTTCATTTTAAGGTCAAAATATACATTTAATGATTACCAGTGAGTTTTAGTGTGTGGCAACAAACCTACGGCTTGCATACACTTAAGCTGCTGATGGACTCATAAATTTACAGTTCCTTTTAAGAAGTGAACGAGTAGTATAAAAACATGTATGTACACATTGCAAACATGATAAGTGTGTAGAAATTTGAAATTAAGTGAAGAATTATTTGTGTGGTTCCTTGTTTTTAATTTGCTTCCACCAAAATACAAAAATATTGCATCGCAAATTATGTGTGTTTATATCGAAATGCAACTAGCAAAAAGTGAAGTCAAAGCAAAGCAGTAATTAATGTATTCATTACTCGATCATTAATTATATCAGTTCATATAAATAGAGAAGCATCTTAATTCAAGTTTGCACACATAAATAAAATTTCTAATTTGTATTGCTTTTAAAAATAGTTTCACTTGAATTTAAAGTGTTCGAAAAGTTTCTTTAAAAAAAGTTTCATTTGATTAGAAACTTTCGTAAATTTTATGCTGAATGTAATTCAAATCATTCTCACATAAGATCCACACACACAGTTCAGTTCGCTTTTGAAATATTTGTGCGCGTATTTTTTATGAATACTGTTTAAGCATAAATCGTGATTACGTAAAAAAAGAAATTCACTGTATATTGAGGCCAAACGTTAAGCATTACAATGAAAATTGCTATTTTAAGCATCTGTCAAATATTATTTCGGCTTTCCTTTATTTTTTACATTTCGAAACATTATTAAAGGCGAACAAGCGAATGAAGTCGACTCTTAATTCAATTTTTTCTTACGCATTCTTCTACGTAGATGCAATTGAACAACAGCAGAAACAGTATTTCATTTTTAATAACATTACGTAACTTAGTTTTCGGTTTGCGTTTAAAGAGGTTGCTTTAAATAGCAAAAATGAATTTTTACTCAAAATTGTTTGTGATTCTGATTCAACGCTGTTCTCATTGCGTTCTAAGGACACACGTGAAACGAATGTAATAGATGCTTTGCTTTAAATTTTGCTTTTATTGCACTCCTTTCTTTTTGTCGTAACAATAGCATCGAAAATGCAGTAAAACACAACAGTTGCTGTAATTTAGCATTCATAATATGAACGTAATAATAAAGGAGAACTTTTAAACTGAGAATATAACTCAATTACAGCTCAATTATTTAGGATGACAACAAGAAGAGCAGTGAATTACTTGCTATGAATATTGTGATTCACTAAATTGTAGTTGCTCTTCAAATTGATGCTTCGCTTTAATTTCTAATTTGGAAAGCATTTACTTTTTTGCGAGCAAACAAAAAGAAGCAAAAAGTCAATAATAATGATGATTATAATGATGTGTGTGTGTTTTTTCTCTTTATTTGCTTCTAATTTGAATTTTAAATTATAATTTGTTCGTTCGTTCGTTTCGTTGCGTATTGAACTCACCAGCGAACAGAACGCAACAAAACGTTCGCCGTACGGCATACGAAAAGGTCACTTATTATTAATTATCCGCAAACCGAACATACACAGTTTAACTTTATCAGGCGACCGTTGCGATGCAAAACGAATTGAATTCGGAAAAAATTCACATTTGAGTGATCCGTGAAAATTGAATTTTTGTTCGTGAAAACTTGGCAGACGTTTGATTGCATAATGCAGATTGTTGTGCAGTCGTTTCGCGCATTTGCAAACAAAGGCAACAAATAAACGCATATATTCATTATCAGATGCAAAGTGTTGTGTTTGTTTGCAATCACTGCTTTGCATCTGAATCGAATAACAGTGTATGTGTGCGTGTTCAGTGATAGCTAGTTAGTTGTTTGTATGTGTGTGTCTGTTACATTTGTAATTCGCTTTGTATCGAAAAAAGTGTTTTCTGATTCAATTTGCAATGTCTTCGAATTACACTGTTTTCGATAAAAAATGCTCGAAGACAGGTTTAAATAAAAAATAAAATAATTTTATCGCCTGAAATATATTTGCTTTCAAATTATTGTTGAACTGTTAACGGAGAAACGCATTAATATTACACCACTTTTTTGTCCAAGGAAATCATTAAAATGTGTACATATTCACTTCAAAATTACTTTTACAAACTTTTTGATGGTTCGTTGCGAAATTGTATTTTTCATTGAATGCAAGTGAATGCAAAGCATAAACAAATAATAACTGTGCGATGCATTACATAATCAATGAAACGCTGTGCTGTGTTTGTTTGTGTGATCAAGAGAAAAGCAAAGCATCAATTTTCTTATTTTTTCGTTTTCTTTTCATTTTTCTTTACAAAAATTATGAATCGAAAACGCAAATTTATGTAACCCAATTGTGATATGCTGCGTCTTTTGAATGCAATGTTGTTGTGCAATCAATGGTTTGCTGCAGCAATTAGCGATGCATTTACAAAACGAATAAATGTAAGCGCCACAATGATAATTAGCATAAATTAGCAGTATCGCAAAAAGCGAGCAATTGAATGGTTGAGGCAGCGATTGTTGCCGGCAGCGCGGATCCGGACGGACAACAAGCACGGATCAGATTAAAACGGTTCGTTCGTTCCATCCATCGTTCGCTGATTCGTTTCTCCTTTTTCGCGACATTGCGATTCGCTGTGCAACGCAGCGCTTCAATTCTTCCTGTTTCTGTTTTCGATTTAAATTTAGATCTCCTTTTTGATACAAAGCGAAATGGCATTTAAATATAAATGCGTTATTAAACGTAATTAAGTTTTATATCGAAATGTGAAGTGAGTGTGTGTGTAAAAAATGAGTTTAAAATTCAAATGCGATTTTGTAATTTCGGTCGAAAGTGGAAGTCACTCGCATTAAAGGTGTTGTTTCTCGTTTCTTTTCGGTTTCTCGAAAATATTTGCACACAAAGTAAAGTGCGAAACGAATGGATAACAAAATTTAGTACGAAATAGTGCGAATAGCCATTAAAGAAAACAGTTTTTAGTTTTCATTTTCACTTTTTCACTTTCGTTTCTATTTATCAAAAAAAAGGTTTGCAGAAACGAAAACATGTGTCGCTTGAAATGCATTGTTTTTGCAAATAACGTTCACTTTTCGCAAACAACGCAAAACCAAACCTTTAAGCATTCGTTTGCGAGAACGTAATTAAAATCACATTTTTTCTCTTGTTCTTAAAAATTGTTATCAAACGAAATAAAAAATTCATTTTTCACTATTATTATTATTATCATAAGAGTTAAGTTATTCGAAATGTGTTTCGATTATACAAAAAATGGCTCAATCGTTGCATTCGTACAAAGAACAAGAAAATACTCAACTTATTCACTTTTACAGTAATTTTTTGTATTTCAAGCCTTTGAGCTCTAAAAACGGCAATCACTGCAAAAGTAGATTTCTCAATATGTATGTTAGTCACAATCGTTGCCTAAAACTTGAATTTGCAATGAAGCAAAAAGAAAGGCAAATAAGGTAATCATTGACTGCGGTATAAGTGTGTTTTCGGCAACAGTTTTTTAAACTTAAACTGTATATGTGTGCAAATGAATCGATGATTGCACACAAACCTCAAATTTAGTGCGAATGTCGGTGAGAATATGAGACTAATAATTGTGATTCAAACTGTTGCCGATGTAAGAACGAATGCTAATAGTATAATTGGCGAATCAGTGATCGAATACCGAGGATAATGTCCTCAAATCATTATTGTGTGTTTTCTTTTCTGTCCTGATTGTGTACTCATTGTTAAAATGCAGCAGCGATGAAACGATGAAAAGCACACTTTCGAAGCCCGAACAAAAGCAGGTATAATTGAATGATAAAAATTATGAAAATGAAATGTATGAAAGCAAAATACAAATAATACGAAAAATTCGGCAAAATTGTGCGCTTCGAAAATAATATAAATATATTATTTTCAATGATTGAATGATATTATTATTTATTTGCATTGCATTTATTTATTTGCTTTTATGAATGTTGTGTTCCTGATTTGGTCGTCGAAAGTATAGTTTGCGCGAATATTTGCTCAATGAATGCTCACTGTTTTAAAGTAGGTCTGTCATAAAAATATAATCTTAAAAATATCGGGTGTGTCTGACATTGCCTTTCAGCGGTTACATCTTATAATTAAGGTTCGCATGAATAGTGGTCCTTCGACGACGGTTACCTCCGCGATTACGTCTCTCGAAATCGCTTTTTAAATGAGCGCATATTAAGTAAGCGAATCGAGAAGCAAAACAGTTATCTTATAAATTTTACATATTCTCTTTTCATTCCATATTAATAACTAAATGAATAACGAAATGAATGTTATAAATATATAAATACTTTGGGTGTCGCGTGAACGGCATACATTCGCAATCTGCTCAGCTTGGCTCAGGTGGACACTTTCATACAGCATACCACTTTCTATATTTAAGTTATTCGTTTGTCTTTCAAACGCACTCATTCGCGAATGAAAACAATCGCAATGTTGGCTTTTCTTTCTTAACGGCTTTAATTGAAACATAAAAGGAATTCAAAATTTAGGACACTTCGTTTAAGAGTTGAATTTAGAAAGTGAGTTTGGATGCTTTCAAACACATTTCACACACACTTTTAGTCAAGGAAATAATAATTAAATAATCGCCGCATACTTTTGTTCGTCCATTATTATTTGCACTGGTGTGAGCTGTGAGCAACAACATGCAATAGCGAGAAATTGAAAAGGGCAGCGAAAAAAATTCGAAAAAATTGAATTCTAAGGCAACACAATTTGACTGAAGGCGAAGTAGTAATTCGGCGATCGCCGCAAGAACGTAACATTGCCGAACAGCGCCTGCAGACACGTTACACGTTCCGATTTTTGGTGAATTAAAGCACCGTTCGCAAATGCAATAACGATTGCAGAATGAAATGGTAAATTAATGGCCGCTAAAAAGTGAACTCGACTCGACTGGCTGTGTTCTTCGAAATCGAAATGCAGCGTTGATTACTACATGACGTTCATTTGTGTTCTGCATTCGCTATTTCTGAGAACGCAATGAACGAACAACGAACGAACGAATAACGGTACTTTTTACGCTCCACTGGTCGCACAGAAACAGTGGAAAACTTTTCGTCCGTTAATAGAAGCGACGAGAAATATAATGAATGTCAAAATCGGCAATGAATCGAAGTGAATTGAAATCAATGACCTCTGAACAGTGAAACGTCCGATTCAATTAAATTGAGAAGTTTGCAGAACAAAGAGCAAATGGCTAATAGAAAAACGCAATGTTTGCCATGTTTGTGTTGTTGTGTGACCAATTCGAACGAACGGAGAACAATAGCAGTGATCAGAAAGAGGGGCAAAGATGCGTTGCGAGCAATTATTGAGAACAGCAGTTATTTTGTTGCCGGGAATTCGATCGCTGAGACCTGAAGCCTAAAGCGCAACACTGACATCATTTGTTCCACTTCTTTTGCGTAAAAACCTGATATCCGAGAATTAATTCGAAAATTCTTTCAATTTTTTCTCTAAAAATTTACGCCGCAAAAGACTACAAAAATAGATGTGTTTCATGTTTAATTACCTATTTTTGCTTTCGCGACAAAAATACATAAACTTTTAAGAATAGAAAAAAAGGAACGACAAATAAACAAACTGAAAAAAACAAAGTTATCTAAAATAATCTGGAGTAACATTGATTGCGACTGCAAACTTTCGCGGCCGTAAAAAGCATGGATTCAAACAATCGTTATTTCACTCTAAATTCCAATCTCAGCTCTCTCCATTGTTTACTTTCAAAATGCACGCTTATTGCAAAGGAAGCACAGCTGAATAATCCGCATTCTGAATTCTGAGACGTCCCGCATTTGAGTGAACAAAAAAATAGACAAATGCGTGTCACAACACAGCGAATGTACGAACAGACATCTTACTGAGAAGAAGATAAATGTAAATGTGTTACTTGTGATGCAAGAAGCGAACAGTCGAGTCGAGTCGAGTGGAGTTCAGTTGAATTGAACAGGTAGCACTCATCAAACAAAGTTGTTGTAAAGTTACATCATAGTTGTAAACATTTATTCAATTCGATTGCATTCCTGTTTGTTTAAAAGCAACTTTTTTGGCATTTTCAGTGCCATACATTTTGTTTTGATCAATTCGAACGCAACGCATCGCATCAGTTGTCCGATAACAAACAATGGCAGTGAATACAAAAATAGAGTTTGACTGAAGAGCAGTGTGATAAATTTATGCAAAAAAGAGAAGTCAGTGTGCAAGTAATGCAATGTAATCAAGAGTTTGTATAAAAGGTAATGTTAAAGTTAGAATCAAAGTTAGAAGTATTTATTGCATGCAACACCGTTATTTGTGATTGTTTTATGCATGATTAGAGGGCCGCGAAAGATAGCACTTCGCATTCAAGTCTGAAAATAGTTTTCCAGTCTAAATATTGCTGAACATTGAACATTCAATGGAATGAATAATTAGCTGTATTACTACCTGCTTTCAGACAACAAAACGGATCGCTTTTTCGTTTCGCGCATCTTTCCGATAATTCGGGTGCAATTCAAAAATGTTCGCATATTTAACACACATTTTCTCGTTTTTCATTTTGAGAAACGCGAAACAAAGCTGAGAAGTAAGAAAATTTGCAGCGAATAAAAGTTCATTCAATTACATTGCTGCCCGGCCAGCAATATTGTAAATACTGTATTGCACAATTTTTACTCGATTCAAAAGCAATGCAATTGCGAATCGCGAAAAAAAACGGAGCAAAAAACCGAAATTCAAACGCTTTTCCAACAAATAAATTACGGAATCGTGAGAACACACGAATAAACGTGTCTCAATTATTAGATTTTCGCGAAATAATTACTGCATTTTAAATGTACAACTATGAATATTCAGAAATGCATTTTTCGTTATTTCTTTTCGTTTAGAAGTAATATCGTTGAAAGGCGATGTTTTGGCAAAATGCTTGCTGCATTCATTCGCAATTTAATTTCTACGAAAACATGTAATGTAATGCGTAACACAATAGTAACCGAGTAACTGGCATCCACTACATCACAGCGAATGTAGCGCACTTGTTTCAAGATGCGAAATGCAAAATGAAAATAAATGCGAATAAATGGATGCGAGAATATAATATAATGTAATGTAATGTATTTTACGTTTGTTTACAACTAAACCGAACAAAAACAAAAATTAGTGAATCAAGGAAATCATAATCGTTTCGTTTAAATATTAGTTCGCGATTTGCAACAAGGAAATATTATTCGACTGCAGACAACAAAACAACAACACCGCTTCTTCTTAATCCAAATAATCTTCGCACACTTTTTAAACAATTTTTCAGGAATATAATAAAAATTCATCAGAAATATAAAAAAGAAAACATAACGTTTACGTTTTCACTGGAACACGATAACATTCACCTTCTTTCAGGAAGTTTACAAAATTGTATTCAATTGTTGAGAAAGCGATGAATATTCCGTGAAAATTGTTGTCTCACACGAATATAAAACGTAATACTGAAATCTACTGAAATCATCAGTTTGCGACGAGCCGCATTTACGGTCGTCGATGTGATTAATTTCCGGGAACAAAGTGATCGTCGAACACTTGCATTTCTTGTGAATGAGAACTACTTAACAGCGATTGTAAATCAGTCGCATTAATTGCACACAAGATATAAAATCCAAATAAGTTCTCAAATAAACACACTTAATTCTTGAAGTTTTCAGGAATCGATGATAGCATCGATTTGTTTTCGCGGCGATTGAGAAGTTGACAAGTACTGACCTGATGTGTGGACTGCGCACAGAACGACGAGAGAAGCGACGGTGAGAGTAAAGCCAACACATCTGGACTTAAACATTGGGAAGACACAGCACACCGAAGAACTTGCAATAACGCGATTTGCGAGAACTGATCGTCAGCATTAATATATGTTTCGCGGTTCTCGGCTGTTTCTCAACTGTTTACGCTTTGCCTTCTGTGTTTAAGATCTGCAACACGACCTGCTTTCAGATCACTACGACTGCAGCGCCACAAACTCAGTGCCGACCGACTCTCTATTGACCTATTCTTGCGTGCAATCGCTAGCGACAACAACTCAATCACTGAATCAGCTAAACTTCGATTAATTCCATCTTAACTCACTCTCACTCCACTAATCCATCGCTTATCTATTCTGTGCTTGATCTCACGTTTAAATAAACATACATACAGCAAACAACATTACTTTTATTCTCCTCACACAAGTTTTATAAAACTTTGAACTATTCGTGACAAACAAACACTTCGTGTTAGGCTATAAAATATAAAAAAGTCTCACACTTTTCATCTCTAGTTTGTTGTGCTATACTTTTAGTGACACTTGATTTAATTGAATCAACATTACATAAATTGAATTTTAAAATACTTTTTTATAGTTGATTGTTCTAAGTTTGAACCGTTATCGGATAAATGGAGAAATTCGGCGACTGTTTCATTTCAGTTATCACATCGAAACTCGAACTCGAATTTAATTTTCTTTCAACGAGTTTTATTTTAAATTAATCGATAAATTAATATTCAACGCACATCTTTTCAATAAATAAGTTTTCATTTCAATCCGTTAAACTTGTATTTATGAACTTTTTTTTCACAACTTTTGCCTAAAATTCACTACTTTTAACTTTTTTTCGCACATAAATTAAAACAAATTTCTCAATTAGCAACACACGAAAAGGTTAGCGTTTCTTTCTTTAGCAGAGATGCTTCTAATCGATAGTTTTGAGAGATTTCATTACGAAAAATACGCCTCGTTTTATTATTAAAGATCATTTTTATTTACGTCGCTATCAAAATAGCAGCAACAGGTTTTCGTGTAACTGTGTTTCCACTGCAACATCGCAACAACCGTTGCTCGGTGTATTTGTTTGTAAACATAGTGTTTATTTATAAAACTTTTTTGCATTTGAAAACAACTTACAAAATCGATTAAAATTAACAATCAAATGTTCAGTGAATCGAAACATTGAACTCGACGTCGCACGACGAACGATCGCAATTGTTGACTGCAATGCGTTAACGGTCCCTCTCAATGGAGGTTCGAATGTTGTTTCCACAGT
>NCKV01000632.1:0-15314 GCA_003675905.2 Leptotrombidium deliense
CATTGATTACTGATACATTAAGCAATGGTTTGGCGAAGTGTTTAAGTCACACGAGTTAATATCGCATAAGCCTGGTGTCGCCTGTTTAATCTAATCTTAAGTGTTAAGTAAATTAAGCGGAAATAAAATGAAAATTGTAAATAAGACTGTTAAATAAAGGGAAAACTAACATATAGCATATAAATGCAATTGTTGATTTGTTGCACCGAAACTTGCAATAAACGTTACCACTACGAACAACAGCAACATCGTGTATCTTTATTTATCGTGATTGCTGATTACAAAGCAGTGACATACATAACACGCATTTTTGCAAAACACGAGTAAAGTGGCTGCCAATTCAATAAGAAAGTAATAAAAATGATATAAATGTTATAAGTTAGCTTAGGTTCGATGGGAGGTAATCATTCGTCAAAAATATTGTGTTGCTCAGATACCCAAGCATACGAAATGCTGTTCGACGGTTGCCTCTCAAATACTTGTAACTTGTAAAGCCAAAACGCATACATTTTCTATTTTCAAATTCAACATGAATGGATGACGGAATGAATAAAACGTTGTCATTCACCATTCAAAGTCGGCAGTGAAAAATTAGCAGAATTCTTTTTTTAAATGCACTACATTTGCAAATCGATTTCAAGTGTCGCGCAAATTAGTTTCACAACGCTTCTCGTTTCTAATTAAGTAATTACACGTTGCTTTGAACGAAATGTAAATGTGTGTTGCACAAAAAATGTGTTCGCATGAAAGGAACACTTTTTTGACACGCTTTCAAAGCGAATGTTAAGCATGCAAAAACAGAGACATTCATTCGAGGCACATATACACATTACCTGTGCAAAAATAAACAATTATCTCAGCGTTGAATAACAGTTTCCTTAAAGTTCGATAGAGTACAAATAGAGACATACATACGCATACATTATGATACATTCAATGTGCTCTTGTATTGTGTATGTGTTTGGAAATAAAAGCGAATCCGACCGGAAAATAGCTACCATTGTGACCGAAAGATCTTTAATATACACTGTACAGCGCAGACTAGTGTATATTCTAGCATTCTAGTTCTAGCACAATGTATAATGTAGTCTAGCTTATTATGGACTCCTTACGAAGATTACTCTCAACAAATGCATATTTAGTGAATGTAAACCGTATGTATGCAGAGTGTAATAATGTATTTAAAGCCGGTCTCGCTCGGTCCCACTGCGTTTAACACTCCCTTATCTTTGAGATTATAAAAGCCGAGCGAAAAGAGGCGAAATGCTTTCATCCGTTCGTGAACTGTGCACGTTTTCACCGAATTTTGTGAGGTCTCACTTCACTGTGATCGAAGCGATTGATCTGTTTCGTGGCTGTATACTACACTTCTGTCAAATACAATTTGTTCAAACGGCACATTACAATTGATTTAGCTCCGTTTGTATACCGTATGTATGCGTGCATTCGAATTGTGTGACAGCACTTTGTTCACGAGAACTGTACTCGCTGGTCTATACATGATTTTGTGTATATGTGACCGCTTTTCAAATCATTTCGCGTACCGCGCCGCAAACGGTGTACCGTTTAATTCGTCTTTTCAAACGTGGCTCACAAAAGAACTGAGAATTTGGTAAATAATACCTTTTTACAACAATAAGCAATAATAAGCGGCGATTCGAATTTTTTCAAGCAGACACTGCATCGCAGTTCGTCAATGTTTGCCACCTCTTTTCAAATCTGCAATTTAAGCCAATACACTGTGAATACAGTGACACAGAGAACAGATTACATTGACACACAGATCTAGAAATTAAATGCACAAGAAAATTGTTATTCATTCAACTGCTTCATCACTTTATTGTTTACTTTTTTCAATTTCAAACTTTCAATTTTGATTTTAAAATTGAAAATTATTGTTTAATTGTGAGTTCAGTTATTATTGATAAGTTTCGCCTTCAAAGCGAAAATAAACAAACAAGCAAATATTATTTATGCTGTTTGTTCGTGTCTGCTATTGGAACTCGGTGACCATTGTTCTCGCATCTCTTTCACTGCCAAATGTTCGCATCTTTCCTCAGTGAATGACTACGACAGGTGCTTCAATCGACTGCATTGCATTTACGGATTCAATTGAAAATGATGGCTGCCATTTACTCACTGCTTTCGCCGAGCCAGATGTATATACAAATATTAGTATTATTTTTGTCTAAACAGTGCATTCAATGAATGGACAAAAAAGTATCGCGAATCGAATGCGAATCGAAGTAATAAAAACGCGTTGCTCGCAGCCAATCAATGAATGCATTGCATTCGCTTAAAAAACAGTGAACCAAGAGACACATACACACGCACAGACAGTAAACGTATACAGTATACAGTTACTGGTGTTCTACTACCACTCGTGCACTATTATCTATAGGTTCTTATTTCGGTGCTCAGTCAGCCTCTCTTCTCTCTCTCACAAAGAACCTATAAATAAGTTATCAGTTATGAAACCGTGTTATGTGTGTGCGACTCACTTACTCTAATAGTAACTACTATTTCAATCATGTTCTTGCTTTTTTATGCACATCAACATTGTTTGTACACAATTTTATTTTAACGGCACTTTTTCCATTCTTTTTATTTACATTATTTCAACAACAAAATTGAAACCTTTGAAACGATAATGATTCAATACTTTCACTGATAACACTTTCATATCTCACTTAATTGTATTGTATTGCAAGTTGCAACACTTACATTTTACTTACAATTGTTGACTCTCAAGAAATGGAATCAATTGTTGTTTGTTTTGCTTCACAATTTGCAATGTCGACAAAACAGAAAAGAAGCACAGTTGAATATTGAATTATTTGCATGACTTTTGCCTTCTGCAGATTAATCGACGAAATATGAAATGAAAACAGTGTACACTTACGTGTGTATTCGAAGCCAGACAAGAGTAAATTTTAAGTTCATTTAGAAAACAATTTTTCTTGCTACATCGCATTTCTTCGTTACACTGTTTTCATAAGTTTCATTGTTTTCAGTAAGGATTCTCTTTTGCAAATGAACACATTTCGTCTAAAGCAGCTTTTTACATAAGTTTTTGCTTTGCTAAAGTTGTATAACGTATGATATAATACATAATACCGTTTTGCAAAGATTTCGTCTATGTTATTTGAGCAGCAAAAAGCGAGAGACGTCGTCTGTGCCAGTGAACAGTATATACAGTGTATTCATTTTGCAAAACCAGAAGCCTTAGCAAAGTAACTAGCTGCGCGTTATTTAATAATTATTTCGCCTTCAGCTATGCTTAACTTTGCGTGCAAACAGTGAATTGGTTCGCACGCACTTTTTGCAAGATTTACTCTCTCGCCGAGAATTCTGGTCGACGAAACGTCTTTTCGCCTCTTTTTTAATATCGCGCAAACGGATTAATTTATTTGCTCACAAAACAAAAACTATTATTTCAAATAAGCAAACACAACTACTTTTCGCTCTTATTATTATAAAAATTTGTTTGCTTGCGATTCGCACAAAAAAGGTTATTTTTATTTTTCAATTCTCGCAGTTCAAGGCTCAGCTTTTTAAATCTCTTCGTTCGAACTACTCTTCATCCTGAAAATGTATTCACTTCAATGTGAAGTAACAGTGAGTAAACGTATTCTGCATTATTAATGCTCAAACAGCTGTTATTTGTTCGATTAATTATCAGCTTTTCAGATTAAAGCTGTGAAGAAATGCACGCGTGAAAAGTTGACGCGCGGAGTGCGGCATACAAGCGAATTTCATTCTCGAATTGCCGAATTTGTCTCACTCATTAACTGGCCACACTTTCGCTCGACAATCATTCACAGCTTTGCCTGACAACGCTGCACATCAAACATCTCTGTTTGTATTCATTACATCACATTTTTTAATTTGGCTAACAAATTGGCGATAATCTTTTACACGATCTGATTGCACGACGAAATAAGAATAATGAACAATACTTATGTTCTTATTGAACTAATATTTCATATTTTATTTCATTTGTAAAATGTTTCGCGATTAAACTATACATTTTATAATTTGCGATTTGTTCGATAACTGTTTGTAATCTGATTTGAATAGAAGAAGCATGATTCCGTTTCTCGACTCTTATTATTGTTATTAAAGATAATAATTAACAACAAAACATTTCTATTATTATAATCGAAATAAATTCTTAATCCTTAATTAATCTTATTTATTATGTTTCGTTATAAAGCGATGTCTTAATTTCGGCTCTTCTTGGTCGGTCAGAAACACATCTCATTTTCATTCTCATTCATTGTGTGCCACAATCTCTTGTTTAAATAAATAAGCCTTAAGTCTGCGTGTAATCATTATGCACTCCTTTGTTTGCTTGTATTTAAAGTTCGAAATTTGTAAATTCGTAAATGTGAACTCAAACGAATCGCAACGATTTGCGAGAGGCGAGTGAGTGTTTATCCGAGTCATTATCCGCAGCGAGGCGAATGAATTTGGGAGCGGCGATTTTTGTCTTTCTACGGCAGTTAACAAATTTACTGACAAATAAGCTGATACGAACCATGGAAACTATGGTTCGAATCTGTTGCCGATCGCAGCGATCGCTGATTTGCGTTGTAATTGGTAATTATTGGCGATCACAGGCGACGACGAAATAACGTCTCGCTGTGCATTCGAAGATTTCGCTGTCAGCGACTTAATGTTGACTGAATTTGCAGCGTCTTTACCTCCGATTAAATTGTCAATCGAAAAATTGATGCCTGACTTCATGTTTGACGAGAAACTTTGGCGAACAGCTGTCGTCGCCGAGGTCACTACTGGTGGTACGAGTGCCTGATGCATCGGTAGCGAATGCGGAGGTAGCGGGTGTAATTGCTGCTGCGACGGCAGTGGAATTCGATTTCCAGCCTGAAGCTGCTGGTGTAATGAGAGATTCATCGGTTGAAGAGCGGTCAGTGGAGCACGCATTGCGAGTCCGTGTTGTGCAATTAATGACAACTGTGGCGGCGGAGGAGCGCTTAAATGCAAATACGGATAATTTACCGATGGATGGATGAAACCGTTGCCGACGCATCGATATGGATTGAATCCTGTCATGCATAACGAAACGTCTTTCAGAAGATCATTTTGTTGTGAGACTCTCTTGTATCGCTTTCTGCGCCTCAAAAAGCTTCCGTTATCGAACATATCTTCGGACGCTGGATCCAGTGTCCAATAGTTGCCTTTTCCAGGATTGCCGGGTTCCCGCGGAATCTTGACGAAACAGTCGTTCAATGAAAGATTGTGACGAATACTGTTTTGCCACATGGGATACTTTTCTCTGTAGTACGGGAATCGATTCTTAATGAAGTCACAAATGCCGCTTAACGTGAGCTTCTTATCCGGAGACTGAAGAATGGCCATCGTTATTAAAGCGATGTACGAGTACGGAGGCTTGACTGCGTGCGTTTTCTTACTCGCATTCGAAGTGTTGTTGCTATTGCCGCTTAAAGCACGATTATTGCCGTCTTCCTCCACTGAATTAAGGTGCGAGTCACTTTCGCACACTTCGCCCATCGACGCATCACCGACTGAAGCGTCGCCGACGGATACTTCGCCTTCGGACACATCTCCAACAGACACGTCTCCGACGGACAGTTCGCCGTCAGACACGTCACCATCAGACATCTCTTCCGATATGAGATCCTCTTGTTTCAACTTCTCCTCGAACGACACTTTGCAGAAATTATTGTGACACATGCAATTCCACATTTGCAGCTTTATTCACACTTTCGATAATGTGGAATCGCGTTCTTCGTTTCTCTGTTCGACAGCAACGAAAGCAATGAATTGTTTGAACTAACTTTCAGGCTGCGAACTGATAAAAGTTTGTTAGTCTGCGGACATTGTGTACATAGTATTTTACAGAGTAATTGAGTGATGCCAACCAATGGAAACAAATGCATGGGTGTCTCTGTTGAACACTGAAACGCCTAGTAAGCAACTGCAAGTAAATCAGTGCAAAGAATTGTTAGTTTTACTCCGCCTCCGCGTTTCGCCGGAAAAAACATGCAAGCAGTGATCGCACAGTGAAACATCGCAAGCATCACTAGCATCGTTTCCATCCTCCGCGTCTTCTCGTCGTGCATCCGTCGCATGCATCGTTCGCTGCAACATTCGCATCCTCCTTACACACACACTGCATACGCTTTCTGTTCTCACTGCCATTTCTGTTCTTCGCATTCGAATCGAGCAGAAATGAAGAGAAGAATGAGCAGACCTGAAAGTACAACATAACTGCGATTCGCTTTTCCGTTTAAAAAGGCGATTCTTTATCACTGCAAACGATGATTATTGTTGTCATCTCACGTCTCTTGCATAGAATGCGTTTCTTAACATTTATTTGTTGCCAATAATAACATTTTGCGACACTTTTGCAACTGGAAAACGTTTGCGTACGCAAAGAACACAATTTTGTTGCGTTCTTTGATTGAAGCCAACTTGAAAAAAGTTGACAACGACTTCGGTTCCATTAATTAATCGCTTTCTCGCTTTAAGAACGCTTTTTACACTTTATTTTGCGCACCAAACCGACAAAAAGTGATCAACGAAAAAGTTAATTAAAGCATCAACAACACACTCTTATTCTTTGCACAGTCTACGCTAATTTTAATTTATCGCTGATCTCGAAATGCAAACTTATTGAGAAGAGTAAAAAAGTGAAAAAATGTTTGTAATGAAAATGTTTCTTCGCGCAAAACTTTTTTTTACTTTTACTGAAGCGGTTATTCGAAACGTCGTATTTTAACAGTGAATTCGAAATCGAATGGAATTCGCAAATGTTTCAATGAATCCTTTCTCAAGAAACGGCAGCGATATTCGAATTTCAAAAACGAAACCGCTCTCTTCTCACTTGTGACGATGTACTTGTCATCTGTAGCCATGCAGTCTGCGAACATCGCAGCTACAAATACGACGCGGTGGTAATTAACTTTAATGGCTTTCTTGCGCCTAGCACCGAAACGAAGGTCTCAACATTTCGCGCTGTGCACTGTGTGTGTGTGTACGGGCAGAGAAGAAAAATGTTGCCGAAAATTCGGAAATGTTTGCAAAGACAAGAAAAAGAGTGCGTTTCACAAACAAACAGTGGTGCACAACAAAGAGATCGCTTCAGAAATGAACCGAAAAACAGGTGCTTCTGAATACTGTGCACCACAACGACGTTCGGCCAAGAAGTGATGCTGTGTATCCATAGTGATGCGAAGAGGCGAGTGGCATGCCTTCGATGCCTTCTTTGTGCAGCGATGCCTTCATTTGAACGATCAAATTCCGCAGCGAATCAACGAATTAATGTCAGTTTCGGTGAACATCGCGTCGAAACGACACAATTTTTGTTCACTTTTCTGCAACAAAAGCAAACTTTTTCTCCAACAAACGAATCATTGCATCTCGCATCTCATACACAGTCTAATAGTTACAGTTTCAGTTACAAAAAATAGTAACTGTATCGAATGTATGCATGGCTGCAAGACATTTGCCTTTCAGCCGCAAAAACGAACGAATGCAAAAGCAAAGAATTCGTGTGTTGCAGGAACGAAAATTGATACGAACTTTGCTCGGCAACGAAGACAACGCTGCACATTCAAACATTAGTCCGCATTAATTATGCATGTAATTGATTGTTGCAATACAATCGCCTTTTCGTGCAACCAATTATTCGCGTTACAATAATAATGCGAATCAATTATACTGTGACGCACTTGAAACTCATCCAGTGGACATTGGCAACAACGAAAGACGACAAATGTGTTTAAACATAAAAAGCAATGACCATTTATAAAATAAGCGAAAGACAGTTTTTAACTTAAATTAGCGTTCAATGAACATTGAGAATGCATGAAATATGAACGCAATGTTGAGACACGTGCAAAAGTGAATGAGTACCATTTATTCGTTTATTACCGATTCGAGCGAGATTCGTTTGTCCATATTTTCGTTCGCCTGTTTTAACAGCGAAAAAGTATTGTTTGATCGGCAAACACAACAACGAGGAAACAAAATAAGCGTAAAGATTAATTTCACTGCTTGCAATGGTGTCGATTGTTGTGTGCGATTCGTTGCACAGATATTTGCGATGGAAAAGTGTGAACGCATCGAAATATTCGCGGAATTTGTTCTAATATCGGAACAAGAATTTATTTTTCAAACGATAACTAACTTTGAGGATCGCCTTATAAAATAACATACAATCAATAAAAATTTTTGCTCTCTTCATTTCGTTGATCGTGTGCGTCAATATTTTTTACGTGATTTACTCGTCTGTTCTCCGTTTTCATTCTTATTTTTTCGCGCAAAGAAAGCAGCAAATATGATCACTTGAAAGCGTGGAATTCGTTGAATGTGTTCATTAAATTTCATTGCCTCTCTTCTCAAACAAAACACACTTTTTGCAGCAGCATGCAATCACATTTAAATTCAATTTAAGTGCATTCAGTCGACGACGACTTGAAATCAAATTATCAACAAGCTTACACAATACACCAGAGAAGTGAGAAGTGCGAAGTGTGTCTGTGCACATTCACTGTCACACGTCTACAAAAGTGACGTTCAATTGTCCGTTTATGTATGTTAACAGCTGCTTTATTCTCAAGTTTTGTTCACATAAAAAGCATTGCTATTCATTGATCGGCTAATATTTGCTGATCCATCTTATTGTGAACGTGTTAATTATAAGCAATCAACGCAACATTAATTCTTAATCAATTGCTGGTCATTTTGATGGTCATCGGAGCAAATTTGATGCAAACCAATAACAGTGTAACGATAAGATTTGACATTGCAAATGTTGTGGAATTGAAATACACCTGAACAACCTCTGACAAACAAAGCAATTAAGTTACAATCGTTTACACAAAATATAAAACAAATTTTTGTTAACTGAAAAGCAAACTTTACACAAGCATATCATTTATGATTATTGCATACAAAGAAAGTACTGTTATTAAGTAATAACTTGCAAATCGTAGTTAGCCAAGTTTTGTTGTTTTTGTGACAAGCGAAACAGTGAATGAATGGAGGTGCATGTAAACACACACACTTATCAAGTGACAAGTGAACTTATCGAGGTTTCACTGTTCTCATAACAGTTATGAATTATATTCACCAATTGCAGTCCACGTTCTTTGTTTTGCTGCGCTATGTTCACAATAAAACTATGAAATGAAAATGCATCAGAAAAAGCAAAGAAAACATAAAATGTGATTGTTGCTGTAAATGAAAATTTTGCAACAAATAATAGAGAGAACACACAGAAGCACAGAAATTCTCATCTTTTATTGTTTTATTTTATATTTATACTTTTTATTACACATAATCTTGAATCAAACTTTTATGAAAACTTTTTTCGTTCAACAAAAATCTCACAATTTAATCTAAATGCAAGAAAACTGTGATTCGCAAATAGAAAACAAATTTAGAGCAAGAATTGAATGGAATATTAAAAAATATTTACAGGACACAAAATATTTCTTTATGTCTATGTTTTATAGAGTTTTCATAGTTTTGCAGTAATTTTGCAAAGCTTACATGTAGTTTGTAGCTGCAATAGAAAGCGCATACAACTGTTTCCTCCCAACTTCACTTAAACTGATTCATTTGATATCATTTTTTGTAAAAGTTAACCAGGATAAATGGGTGTAATATAATTAGACTATTGTGATAAAGCCAGTAAAACGTATGCATAGAATGCTGGATTGACATTTTACTTTGTTAGTTTCTCCGAACTAAAAATTGAGCACGAATTTTGTTGTCGTGATTGAAAGTTGACGATAAAAAAGAGGAGGTTTAATGTACTTGCAGCATCCAAAACGAATTGTAACATTATTCAAATGTCGTATTGTGAGTGACACTGGAATTGGTTGTGTTTCATTTCTCAGCATCTTTTCTCGTGTCATTCCATTCTTTGCTGTAAAGTGACTTCTAAACTCGAACTGGTGTGCTGTGTTCTCAGTGAGAAAGCAGTGAATTGCGTTGAATTGATCGAAAAGAAAAGAGAATATCAGTGAAAGCGAATGATTGAATGTAAGTTACAACATTTTCGCTGAATTCTAAAAACAAAAAGCAAAGTTTAACGTTTCGTTGCTGAAATAGAAAAAAGAAGTTGCACTGCAAGCAGTGCGAGAGTGATGAGCGGTCTCATTGTGTTATTCGTCGACTGTTTTCCACAGTTTCGCAAACTTATTGTTCGCCGCAAATTCGAAGTAATGAATAAATTTTGTTGCCTCACAAAGAATGTGTGCGAAGATTTGCGAACACAATTAAATGAGTGTCGTCAGAAGAGAATGAACAGCGAAAGCAGTAAAGAATAAGAGCGAAAAGTGTTGTGAGCATTGATCGCTGGCGATTCGTAGCGAGATGAAAGCGAAAAGGACAATATTAACTTTCTCACTTGAATCGATGCAATGTGATCGTCTTTGTGTTATAAAGATGATACTTAATTGAATGTAAAGGTAATAAATCTTGCACTGTTTAACAATGGAATCGTAGTCGTGAAAACGAATTATTCGCTGTTCGTCGACACTTCTACGACGAACTTCGACGAACAAATGAATTCGATATTTGCAATCGCTTTGCGTGAAAAGAGATCAGCGCTGCATTTGTGTCCATGAATTATAATCACTTTGAAGCTCAGCTTCATTTGAATTACTTTCACTGCACATTTGCCGCATTCATCGCTCGCAATTGATCGCATACAAATAACCGTGAACAACCATCTCCGTTCTACTGTACACATATACACATATATTTATTGCTCATTCTATTCAAGGAATGTTTCGCAGCTCGTGTTTGACTTGCGGTCTCAATTATTATTTACCTTCCAACAAATGGCGCCAGAAAAGGAGATGCATCACTCCTCCTGCTGCTCTTCTTTTGCCTTCTGTGATCAGCTTTTGTGCTTCAAATTTTGCAACACTCCACTCGTTTGTAAATAGTATATGCTCATCGACTGCACTGTACTTCTATTTTTCAATGGCGAATTATGACTCGAGAGCCTGTAATCGACAGATCCACACTTGCATCACAAAATCAATGCAAATTCAATTGTTTCGTCTCTTTTCGCACCGAAATACTTATATTTCACAAACTTTTCGAACGATACGCAATCACTATTATTCAAAGAGTGTAATTCAATTGAATATACTTTTTTAGAAACAAAATAGGTAGATAGATTAGAATGATTTTTATAGATGTTTCAAGTGCACAGAACACGAGACACTTGAACATGAATGCAGCAACAGCATCATCATCACTCACTCACTTGTTCAATAGAGTGAGAATGTATTTCGGACGCAAAAATAGAATGAAAAGTGCCGATAACAGCTAATCACTGGTGTTGCCTAATTGGCCGTATATTCTTGATCTGTAAGCATATTAGTGTTCACTGTTCTGGCTTTTATTGCAAATTACAAACTTTGCGAATGAACCAAGAAAACGAAACCCTGTTGTCAATGAATGCGGTTGGCGGGAATAGAAGCGAATCGAAAACAGAAATTGAATTTGAGCAACATGCAGTGAAGTAGAGTACATGTATACGTCAGTGTATTTGTGCTCGTTCGCATTCACTGATTTACTGATTATTTGTTCGTCAATCCGTGAACGCATTTTACGCCAACTTTATTCACATTATTCAATATCAATTTTTGCTGTTTACTAGCATTTCATATTTAGCTACACTGCAATAAACCGTTTTCAGACTACATTTTCCCGTTTATTAAACTCGGAATTAGATTTTACCACTGCGTCCGCATCTCAGCATCTCTGATGCTTCTTTTTTCTCATTTCTTTTCACATTTGAAAAGGCTTAATTTCGAAGAGACGAAATGAAATCATTTTCTCTTCGAAACAATCATCTCTTCCATTTTCCGTTTCACTTCTGTTTTCAGTAATATTTTTATTTTTATGCCTCAATATTATGCGACTCGCAATTATGAATTATGAATGTTATTTAATTATTGCGAATTGCGGATTCAAAGAGTTAACTAAGCGCGAAACGCAGTCAATGCGAGTCTCCTCTTCTTCTCTCTTCTCTTCTATAAAATATTTGCTACTCGAACAGCAAATGTGTACTCATATTTCATAGTCCGCATACATACACTGTACTGCGTTTGAAGTGTGTGTCTCGCATTTTTCGTCGCAGAATATACGACACTTTGAATAAATAAATAAACGCCGAGAAATATGTATTTTTATAAATAAATACGCGAGAAAAGTGCGTCAAGTGATGTTTTCACTGTGAAACGCATATTTTTCATATTTCATAAATAATTTGTTCACTGTTGTGTGCACGTGCAAACAGTGTATGGTTAACGTTTGACCGTCGCTGTTTCGGTGGCAAAAGACAGCGTCGCTCGGTGCACACCCGAAAACGGTTCTAAAGTGGAGTGTCTTTTAATCCGTTCATTTAAATCTCGGTCTCCAATTGTGCGCCGTTTTTCTTCGGTCTTCAATATATTCTCTGTTTTCTGGGACACGAATCAGTGCAGTTTCGAGTTTATTATAAATATGAATGCGAGTCGATATATTTCAAGTGTCACATGCATTGAATTGCATTGTTTTCGACGAGTGAAAAGTAACTGACGAAACGTCGGCACTCTATCGTGCTCGTTTATGCATAATGGACTTGAATTATTTAGTTCGCTTTCACGGAGGTTTTTGTCAGTGAATTACTGGCGTAATCCTTTCCAATGAATACGATTGAAATATTCGCACACAAATAACTGTTTCGCGACAAACACAACACTTCACACACAAATACACGCAATACGTTGCCTGGTTGTTGGCTATACATTTCTGGTACACTGGTGAACATCGGTCACTCTTTCAATATGTGTGGCAGCTGCTAATTTTATGCTTTTTACACCGATTTTACGTCTTAAACGTGGATTAAAACACGACGTGCGTCTGCATCATTTGCATTGCATTTCAATTTTTACTCAAAAACTGCTATTTGCTCACCAAATCAGTCGCACTTCCAGCACTGCTGTTACATCGATCATTCAGTGTACATTCATTGTAAATTGAAATACAATTGCAATGCGTGTTCGGCCATATCGGTGGCACACATATTTTATTTACTTTTTAAAGTTTGTGTGAAAAGGCAAACACTGCACCGAAAGCGACAATAAATGTATAAATGTTCTTTTTCTATAGGTTACTTGTGTCTTGTTATACATCCTATAAAATGTTTCTGCACAGAGAAACCGTTTTGTTTCCGACTCTCTCTTCGATCGATTTGCAAGCACCAAATTTAGACACAATTTGTTTCAATACTGACAAATATGAGATGAACTTTATTGATTTGCAATCTGTGTGGTCAATGATTGTTCAATGAACTTATTCTCGTTTTATTTTTTAAGTTGTGATTCTTGTTGTGAACCATCACGTTAACGTAATTATAAGCCCATTTTGCTAATTAATTTTTTAATTTTGAATATGATTAATCTAACTTGTTGCTTCTTTCCATCATATTATGGCAAGAGTGTTAATTATGCAAATTACTAAGTACAGTAACCTAAGAATAATTTTGTTCATTGGGTTTCTTTATTAGCACATAAACATTTGGAAATTTGTTGTTACACAAAGTGGGCATTGATCTGTCCCGTGGTGACGATCAGCGAAGTAAAGAAAAGAGATTTTTGTGTGAAACGGTCAGATATTCGACAGAGTCAGTAAATTACGGTATTTATTTACAGTGTTCTCATATGAACATTAAATATTTGAAAATTTCTCTATTGTTGTTTAGGAGTGTTAAAAAGTGCAAACAATGGGATGAAAAGTGATCGGTGGACAGAAAGAAGGAAGTGTGTACTCGAGAACCGTTCCGGATTCGAATTGTGATACATTGTTTTTTACAAGAGTTTCAAACAGCGACGAGTGTTTATTGTGCTCGATTGGTGCACTGGTGTGGTTACAAATAGATATATGTTATATGTGATACTTGATACATATTATTGACGAGCCAGTATTGAAAATATTGTCGATTCGAATCCGGCTCTGCGAACTCGGCACTCACGGATCGGTATTCGCTCTCCTCTTAGGAACACAACGGAGACTGTTTCGCTCTTTCAATGACGGATTAAACGTTTTCAAGTATCATTGCAAAGCAAAAAGCGATCCGTTTTTATTTTCAATCTGAAGACGCACAATTGTTGTCCGAAGTTTCGATTCCTTAGAAAGTACATAGAATTGTGTACTCGTATGTATTTTCTATTGAAGTGTGCACACTTGTAACAAATGTGGTTCAGAAAGATACTTTCGCAAATTATACACTTTGGAAAGCTCACAAGTTTTGCTTTATTCCACTGTTGAAAGATATGCTTTTTCTTTTTCCAATAATATTTTGCAAACTTTTTGGCACAACTTGTGAACACTTTCTTCGAATTGCAAAAACGAAAATATTCTTCTCTTGCTCTTCAATATTTGCGAGTTGCAACTATTTGAATATTAGAAATGTGTTTGAAATGCTGAAAATTCTTCTTGTTTGCTCTTCTCTTCTTCTTTTTTCGTTATTTTCACTCGATTTGCTACGTTTTCTGAAAATAAACTTTTCATTTGTAATAAACTTGTCACTTTGATACACATATGTATTTTTGGAGTTTCAAGTGAGCCAAGAAACGTGTGTTCGCTTTAAATGTGTAACCAAAAACAATTTATGTTCTAATGACGTTCGTGTAACTAACGTAATTAATTTCGCACACATAATCATAATTATGTTCATCTTGTGTAAAGAGTGCAACATAACATAGTAATAATAACTTATTCAGCTTTTGCAAGTATTGCGTTTCATTTCATTTGGTAATCATTACAAATCGTCTGCGAATTTTAATTTACTTAATTAAGAATTAAGAATATTCGCTTCTTTTTCATAGCTAAATTAAAAATAGACAACAGCTCTGAGCGCTTAATTAAACATGAAAAGTGGAATAGAGTGAGTAACGAGAATAATTATAGATTCACATTACTTCACTATTCATGTTCAGTATTCTTAGAATAATCATTGATCAAATAGGAAACAAACAAACAAACAAACAAACATCTTCATTGTATTAATTATTTTGTAATACGAATGTTACAAATCTTCATTTGTTTTCATTTTTTAAAATTTCATTTAAATTCATATTTAGCGATGCGTTGGAGTAAATATTGATGTGAACAGTTGTGTGCATCATTGTTAATTAGTACAAAGTTTTGCAAACGTCTGTTGGTGAAGAAATTTTGCGTAGCTGTGCATAATTGTGAACATTAATCACAAGCGTAACAATGGTC
This sequence comes from Leptotrombidium deliense, assembly GCA_003675905.2. Classification (NCBI taxonomy): domain Eukaryota; kingdom Metazoa; phylum Arthropoda; class Arachnida; order Trombidiformes; family Trombiculidae; genus Leptotrombidium; species Leptotrombidium deliense. The sequence continues at coordinate 15,283 of NCKV01000632.1, forward strand.
TCTGTCTTCGAGGCTAAAGCTATGTTAAAGAC
>NCKV01000633.1:0-15313 GCA_003675905.2 Leptotrombidium deliense
CGCACGCCTGTAATCCCAGCAACTTGGGAGGCGGAGACTGGAAGATTGTGAGTTCAAAGCCACCTCAGCAGAAATAAGCGAGGTGCTAAAGCAGCTCAGTGAGACCCTGTCTCAAAAAAAAAAAAAAAAAAAAGTTGATATTTTCTTTGTTTCTCTTTTAAAATAATAAGAACATCACTTAATACTCTCGACATGTCAACAATATTGTCATCGCTGGAGGTTGGATACATAAATTTCCTTTTTACGGATTTGTTATTTATCCACGGAGGATCAATGATCACAACGAAGCGCTTGTCGACATTTATCTTTTCTGATATTAATTCATTTTTAAAAGAAAGAAGACATTTAATAACATCTCCGCATTGAAAAGAACAACGCTTTGGGATGAGATAAGGCCCTAATTTAACACTTTCTCCACTGCAATTAAAACATATTTCATCTGTTCCAAATTCATTTCCTTGTACACTTTCAACCAATTTCGCTTTAAATCTTGATTCTTGATTCGCTCGACTAATGTTCCACTTTTGGATGAGTTCTTCGTCAGACAATGTTTTGAAAAACAATACTCTCATTTTTTCGATTATTTGTTTTTCTTTATCAGACAGAAATGATTCGTAATGATTACCTTTATTTCGTTTTCGTTTACTGTTAAATGTAAGAGCTGAAATTTTTTCGCTTTGCATAAAAAATGGAGCTTCAATATCGAATAATTTGGATGAGAATGGAATAGATTCGAGAGTTGAGTAAATATCTGTCCGCAGGAAAATTCCACAAACATTCGAAACAGTTGTCAAATTAAATGTTTCGTCGAAAAAATGCGCTGAGAAGTTGGACATTTGTTTGACAATAATCGCGGTTCAGCTGCGTAGCATGAATATTATCCAGAGGTCGCTTAAATCGAGGGCAAGTGCAATTGAGTCGTATTCGGAATTCATTCTCCTTGCAGAGTTTGGCGACGCATTTCGTGTTGAGTGAGTGATCGCTTGCGAAACTAAACATGGGAAACAAACAGTCACTCTTGTTACAAGACGAGGAGATCGCGTCAATTCAAGAGGAGACTGGCTGTAAGTATTCTCTCACCGACAGCGGCTGCATTAATGGTTTATTTTAGTTTCTCCGAGTCAAATTGAGAGGCTTTACAGTAGATTCACAAGTCTGGATAAAGGAGACAACGGAACGTTAAGTCGCGATGACTTTCTACGCATTCCAGAACTGGCAATCAATCCTTTGGGTGACCGAATTGTTCAAGCATTTTTCACTGAATCGAACTGCGAGGACAGAATTAATTTCCGTCAGTTTATGAGAGTTTTGGCAAGATTTCGACCAGTGAAGAAAAACAGAGAAAATAAGCTCAACAGTCGGGCTGACAAACTGAGGTTCGCTTTCAAAATGTATGATTTGGATGACGATGAGAAAATAACCAGAGAAGAGTTGTTGGCTATTCTTCATATGATGGTTGGCGCCAACATTTCTAACGATCAGTTGGCTAGTATTGCAGATAGAACAATTATGGAAGCCGACAAGGATGGAGATCAGTGTATTTCGTTTGAAGAGTTTTGCACTATTTTGGAAAGAACAGACGTTGAGGAAAAAATGAGTATTCGTTTCTTACACTAATTACGCACAAAACAAACATAAATACAGACACAAATTTTTATGGGAACAATGGATGCTACTGTTGAAACATTTGTTATGCTTTGTGAGTCTTGTCGTTTAAAGTCTAGTTTTATGCGAAAGTGTTGCCAGTTCTGCATTCGCTTTATCCTTTTTCAATAAAGTCACAGATCATAAAAACTCGTGGTCGTAAGTTGACAGCAGTCGCGTTGCATTAATCATGTTTCGTAGTGACGCATTTAACATTTCGGGTTTTTTGAAAATGTAATAAAGTATTCATTCTTGTGAATAATGATTACAGTAATTAGTATAAATGTATGTAAAAAGAATGCATCAAAATAATTTCTAAATAAGTACCAAATGGTCCCTTATAGATACTGGTACAGGATATTACTTATTCCTTTTAAAAAAAGACATCACTCCATGACCTTTCTTTTTATTGTTTTTGTTGGAAAAATCCTCTTCACTAGAAGTTGTGTTCACTGAAGCAGGTCGTTGCTGGAAAGACGTTGTTTGACCTTGGAACTGACGAGGTCTCGAAACATTCGGAGGTAAACTCATATGCCTAGCCACGGATATGTTCTCGTACGAAGATTGTGCTGTAATATTAACGCAATCGTTAAAATTCTGAAGCTGCAAAGAACACAGACCATATCGCAATTCATTGTAATTGACAAGCCATTCATCAGTATCCGAATCACCGTCGGCATGATGTACAGTGCTTGTACTATTATACGCATACGGCACAGGCAACGGATGCGGTGGAGGTGGTGTTTGGTGTACGGCAAATTGGGGGGATCTCACGGGTATCATCGACACAGGCAAAACATGTGCGTTACGAATTACGTGCACTACATTCAAACAAACAATAAGCAAAGCAAAAGTCATGCTTAATGCTTACCTTCATGACTGTTCGACATATCTCCATTATGACTGTTATTTGTTTGTCGAGGTGGGTAACTTTGTCGAAAACTGGAACTTCGCGCACCGTTTGTTTCGTTGCGTCTCGAATATTCGAGATCATACACTTCGTCTTCAGGCCGATTATTGATCACTGTTACTGTTCTTGGAGGAGGTAATGGTGGTGGACCTCTTAACACTGTATCGCCAACAGGAAGAGGTGCGGGAGGCCGTGAATGAACTTCACCTGGAGGTGGCGGCGGCGGCGGTCTTTTCGATGGAGATGGTGGTGTTTTCAATTCAATGTCTCCACTTAACGTATTGCGCTGAAATTCTGGTGAAGAAGAACCTTGGCTTGATGTTTCACATTTGCCTATTATTTCCTGAACAGGGGTGGAGGTGTTTGAAACATCTTCAGCTGGACTTTCCGGGTTGCTTGAAGAACGATTTGTTGAAGTTCTTTTATGAGTGTCGTAACTGAGCAGCTGCATTGACGGTGGAAGAGATGCGTGGAACGAAACTTTGTTCATCCACTCGTTCAAGTTTTGTTCGTTACCAACTGCAAAGAGATACTCTGATCCATCGAACAATTGAAGACGGAAAACGTGTTTCCTTTTTGTATAATTAGCTGCACGAAAACATTTGGCACCCAAAACGGACACGGGAGAAGAAGCTGCCACATTATCAATGAAATTATCTTTATCTTTGAAAAAACAGAGTAATTGTCCGCAAAGTACTGTATAGTAAGTTTTCCACGATCTTGCAGTGGCTTTTTTGCCGCTACTTTGAAGCTCATGTTTTCGGTCCAAAATACCTTCGATTTCAACCGGAGGAAGTTCCGAAGCGGAACGCGAGTTTCGATGACTCGAATGCCGAGAACCTTTAGGAGCAATAAAGCTTTCGACTCGTTTAACAAAACCGATAGAGCCATCAGTATCATCCTTTTTCTTTTCATGATTACTTCTGCGATTATCCTTCAAATTTAGTTTACTGTCGCGCTCTTTGTGGTTTAAGCGTTCTTTCTCCGCTTGCTGTTGTTTTTGAAACATTTCTTCAACTAAAGTTACTCTCATTAGAGCCTCAAAACGTTCTTCTTGCGCATTTCGCATGATGCCGTCGTGAGATTGAATCAATTCTTCAACTTCTTCCAGACTATCTCCCAGTGAACCATCTTTTAAAACAACCATTTTCGACTGCAACCATGACTCTAAGTGATCGGCATCTCGCCTGAAAATCTGGGCATCCAAATTTTGCTCGTAAATAAAAAGACGTTTATTCCAAGTGTCATGCAATTCACTCCAAGCTTCCATTAGTCTGTCAATTTTGTCTTTAACTTCTTCGGACATTGAATGTCCTTTGCGAATTATTCCCTCACCAACAATTTTGAACTCTTCGAAAAACTGAGTTCTCATATCAATCTCGGCTTTGTACTCTTTGTGCCGATTCAACTGTGTTTCAGCTGCAAATACATCTCTGGTGGCTAATTGGTCAGCATTCATTCTCCTAATCCTGTCCTCGATCCATGACTCCGCTTCGACAACATCACGTCTAAATTGTGCAAGAATTCGTTGATCATGAAGAATTTTCATTCGCTTCTTGCTTAATTCTTTAACTTTTAGTCTGCGTGTTGTTACGTCATCCATTCGTCTTTTTATAGTTTCCGAATCAAAATGATTTTGTTGAAGTAATTTATTGCCCGAAAACTGTAGCGCAGATAACTTTTCGTCTTGAGACAGCAGTAACTTCTCAAATGCTTCATGTTTCTTTATGTTGGCGTCAATTTGTTCTACTGTTGTCCCCAAATCACATGTGGTCAAAATGTGTTCTTGTTGAGCACTCAATTGATCCAGCTGCTTAGCATCTCTCAAGAAAAAATGCAAATCTGTAAGTTGATCGAGATACACTTTTTTCAGTTGCCAGGCTGTATGAAGAGCTTCTCTACATTGCAATAGTCTTGTTAAATGCAGTTTTATTTCTGTGGTTGCAAAATGTTTTTCTTCGTTGATTAAAGTTTCACCTCTTTTAACAACTGCACTAAAATCACTTTCTCTGGTCTCAATTTCAGCTTTGATACGTTCGTGTTCCGTTTTCAACTCTTGTGCACCAACAACATCACGAACTTTTTCTTGCGTACCAATTTCGGTGCCCAACGAATCTGCCCATCGTTCTAAATCTCTTACAGAAGAAATAAACCTTTGCAATTGATACGATGCTTGAATGTGATCTTTGCGTAATGCCGCGCGTTCTTGCAACGTATTCCACTGCTGAACAACGAGCTGCTGTTGCTTCAGGATATGTTCAGCATTTCCACCAGGATAAGCTGCCTGTAAACGTGCACTATCATCAATCAGTACTTGCAACTGAGTCTCCAACGCAACTAAATCGTTTTCAAAACCTTCATGTTTTCGCAACAAGCTCTGAACAGAATGCAAGTCTTTTCCAGTATCGTTGACATTTACAAGAGAATATTTCTCCTGAATCCTTGACAATGCTTCTGCCACATCACGATTAAAGCGATGTATTTCAGCTGCGGCGATCAGTTTTTGATTTCGAGCGTCAATGTGATCTAAAAGCAACAACCAAGCATCTTTCAATTGTTCCTGCCTTGCTTGTACTTCTACACTTTTATCAGTTTTCAACAGCTTTTCTGCCATTTCTTCACACAAATTGAAACGCTCTAAACTCGCTTCAACTCTTCGTTTAAAATCGTGAAATTTACTTTGTATTATTAGCAACCGCTCATAATCCTGACCATATTCTTCAGATCCAGCAGCTTGCATCTGTTCCATGATCCAATTATGAAAATCCTCAGACTCACGAACGTATTCATGGAAATGTTTCGATTCGATGAGTTTGTCTCTACGAACATTAACAATTTGCTGTAAATTTTTTAGCTGCTCTTCCAAGTCTTCAACACGCTTGACTAATTTTTCTTCATCGTTATGCTTTTTGCTTTCTACCATTTGATTGCACTGATGTTTCATCTCTTTCAACAATCCTTCGTACGTATCTATCTCCAACTCCAATGCCTTTTGTTTTGTCAAAAGTTTTATTACCGCATCTTCATCTTTTCCGCAACCGGTACTTTTTAAGTAATCTAATTTTTCATTAATCCACGTCTCAATCTCGTTGCCTTCAAACAAAAACATCTGGGACTTTAAGGCTGCATCAAGTTTTCTTTGTCTCTCAACTGACAGGCTGATTAAGTTTTTCCAACTTCCTTCTAATTCATCACATTTTTGTGTAATGTTTGCTTCACAAACATGTCCCTGAGCAATTAAAGAATGTCCATTCGCAAGAGTTTTATCGATTTGAATTTTATGTCCGGTAATTTCACGTTCTAACTTTTGGTGCTTCTTTAATAAATTTTGAGCCTCCAGCAGACTCTGAATGCAATCAGTCAAGTTTGCAGATGTCTCTCTATCAGAAATCCACTGAAGTTCCGCATTCACTTCAAACACAAACTGATGATATTTCAGGGATTCATTTAACTTTTGCTTTCGATCTCGAGAAGGAACAAATAGTTTATTCAGCCGACCTTTCACATCCGCACAACCTTTGCGAATATTCTCACCGTCGAAATGCGTAGTAGCCATTTGCTCACCGAAATCTACCAGTTCATTAATTTTTGATTCACATGCTGAGAGTTCGATCTCTGTTGCTTGATGCTTCTTAATCAATTCCTTGCAATTTCTCAGATCATTTCCAAATTCAGCGGAAGATAGGCTTGTTTCAAGCTCATCTAACTTTACTTTAGCATGCTCTATGGTTCTATTATACGTAGCCTGAGCAAGTGCCTGGCGTAATCCCATTCCTCTTTCACCAGTCTTTGAACACAGTTCTTCCCACTGTGAATTAACATCGTCCAATATTTGTTTAATTGACTCAAAAGCGAAATGATCGTTGTCAACGAGAAGCTGGCCTGCTCTGTTTAGTGCAAGTAATCTACTGTGACTGGATCCCAATTCCGCTTCAAAAGCTTCGTGTTTTTGTAATTTTTGTTCCATGTTGATCATATCCTTGTAAGAATCATCGCTTGCGACCTTAATTTTATCAGCACACCAACTCGAAAAATCTTCCGCATCAGCTCTAAACTGTTGGTATGACAATGCATCTTTTAGGTCTTGTTGTCGCTGAAGTGCTTTATCTTTTACATAATTTCTTTTCTCAATAATCTGTTTTCTTCTGGCATCCACATTTGTAGAATTATAGTGACGTGCATTAATAAGTTTGTTTGCCATTTCATTGAAGTGATGAAAACGTTCCTCCTGTGCAGCTAGAGTTGCAAGGAAGTTATCGTGTCGCTTAATAAACACTTCAACGTCGTCAAGAGTAGTACCCAAATCATCGTACTCTAAGTAGGTCAAGTGAGAGTTATTAATAGTTTCCCAATGATCAGCCTCCTGATTGAATATCATTAAATCTTTACATTGTTTTAACCAATTATCCTTTTCTTGCCAACTTTTACACACAATTTCGTGTTCATCCTTCAACTCTTTCAGAAGATGCATCATTTCGTCGTTCGGTTTTTGTTTCAACAACTGTGTTCCAAGTTCCTGCAAATCTTTGAAGTCAGGACTTTTAGCGGCGATTTCACAACCAAGGTCTTCGTGATTCTTCAAGAACATTTCTGCTGTTGCAACATCTTTGATTAGGGAAGTATCATCGCTTGTAAGAGCTTGTTTTACATAACCCTTAGACCACGACAATAAATCTAAAGTAGAATTTTTCAAAATTTGTAAGCCTAACGACTCATCAAGCTTATGTCGTTTTTCAACAGCTTTTTCTTTCACTTTTTCCCACTTTTCTTTCACTGCAACTTGTCTATCAATAACATTTCGCTTTTCGCTTGGATATGCATTTTTCACCGAGTCTGCCAATAAGGTAACTTTGTTAATTTTTTCCTCAATTGGTGCTAATTCTCGTTCTAAATTTTCATGTTTTCGTTGCAAAGCTTGAATTGTCTTTAGATCTCTGGTTAAATTATCACTAAATTCCATCTTGTCGATTTTCTCGTTCATCCATTCAATAGCGTCATCACAACTTTGATTAAACATATCAACTGTTGATAAGCCCTCAACATTTTTTCCAATATCATTACGTAAACGGTTTAGTTTATCCCAATCGTGATGAATTTGTTGCTGCCTCTGTTTTATAGCTGCGGAATAGTGTTGTTGCCGTCCAGTAGTAAATTCAGATGCCATTCGATCAATATCGTCCACTCTTTGACGATTAGCTGACAAGTCAGTTATAAAGTTTTCAAACTTTTTTTTGAGTATCTCTATCGGATCAGAAACAGTAGAGGGTTGCTTTTTCTGTTTTTCTTGCATTTTTTGTTGATGCAATGCTTGTGTTTCCAACATTGAACTTTCTTTTTCTTTCATCCATGATTCAAAATTGCTGCATTCACGATTAAATCTAAATAATTGTAGAGCATCTTCTAAATGCTGTCTCCTGGCTTTAGCCAATTCAACGAGTTCATCGTAAGTAGAATTTATATTTCGCTGTCTTTGTTCGACTCCTTCCGCGTCGCATATAATACTCAATCGTCGCTTATTGTTCCGCTTGAACTTTTTTGATTTTTTAACTATTTTCTTCACCTTTTGTTTTTCTAATACTTTTACTGGTTTTTTAACGACTTTTTTAATTGCTTTTTCTTCAATTTCTTGCACGTAGTTTGCAGGTACAAAACCATCCCAACCACTCGCTTTTCTCACATTCCACCAATCTTGATTAGTCTTCTCCAGTAAAAGTAAAATTTCACCTTTTGTGATATCGAACCCATCTTGTCCAGAAAAAGGATAAAGCACTTTGACCTGTGCGATTTTAATTTCTTCCACGACATCTTGCATGACTTCTTTTTCGATTAATTCCTCAACCCATTCCTCAGCAGGAACTTCCTCTGAATCACCGTTATTAACTGCAGTGGACGCAGAAAATGCATCACCACAAATCATGAACAACGAAGCTATTCCAGATTTAATCATATTTTCTGATTGATCATTGAGCCTTTTAATGTCATTTTCGTATGCATTCACTTCACTTTCCAGTCTTGAATGACGTTGTAAAAGAGCGGAAACACTTGGTTCATCTTTGCCGTAATCTTTACTAGTAACGAGTTGCATTTTTTCTTTCATCCACGATTCTGCTTCATTTGCGTCAGCGTGATACTGAAACGCTTCAACTGCATCTTCTAACTGTTTACGCTTCAATGCAACCAGCTCATGAAGGTGATCCCATTGCTTTTGCAATTCACCGATTCGCAACCGAATATCATTTTCTTCTGTATGCTTATGAGATAGTAAATTTTCGCCGCCTTCAATTACTTTTCTAATTCGTTGTCTGTGAGCTTTTATTTCCGCTTCAAGGGCTTTATGTTTTTGTTGTAACGATATGACACCGAGAAGATCTTTACTTGGCAAAACAGCCTGACAAATTCTTTGTCGTTCAATAATCCAAGCTTCTACTTCTTCTTCATCCTCCACGAACTGAAAGTATTGTCGCATTTCTTCTAATTTATTGTGGCGATGCTTTGCAGTGTCATTTAAATTAAGGTAATCATTGTTTAGCGAATCTAGTCGCTGTTTCAAAAGTTCTGCCTCCTTGGAAATGGTACTCTGATTTTGTTTGAGCAGGTTCGATGACGTATTGCATAGTTTACGGATAGTTTCTCCCTGAGAAGTAATTTGCATTTCCATTAAATGCTGGTTTTGAAGCAAATCCTCGACAGCTGATAAATGGCGCGCGCCTACACTTTCTTCAAATGACAAACTTTTTTGCATTTCTTTGATCTCATTTCTCACAGTGTCCAATTCCCTCATCGATGACATTAAGTTTGAAGCAGCAGTCAGACTATCCTTGCGTTGTTGCAGCAGGTCAAGCAGATATTTCCATCGTTTTAGAATATCGTCTCTCCGAGAGGCAACAGCATCTTTCCCATGATAATTGCCGTCGATCAGTTCATTAGCCATCGTTGTTAAGCTTTCAATTCTTTCTTCGCGAGCGAGTATATCGGCACTGATCGCTTCATGCTTCTTGACAGTGGCTTCAACTTGACTCAAATTACTTCCGTAACGCGGATCACTCAACACTTGAATCATTTCCTTTAAATAACCCTCACGGAGAATACTTTTACGTTCAAATCTAAAAGCTAGGTTCTCTAGTTTTTCTAGTCGAAGCAGTTCCTCACGTAAAGCAACTTCGCGCAAATGTTCAGCTTTCTCCAAACTTTCCCAAGCTTTCTGAATGTCTTGAACATATTTCCCTTCTGGAGGCACATACAAAGGTTGTCCCAGAGATTTCATTTTCGTTTGAATATTGAAAAGTAATGCTTCAATTTCACTCCTTTCTTTGTACTTTGGTGGTTTTTCCACAGTTCTGTAATCTTTGAACTTAATCATTTCTCCTTGAATACTATCCAAAGAGTTTGGAAAATCGCGTCCATTAAGTTGAGCAGTTTTGTTTTGTATCCAGGTAAGTAATTTTGCTGTGAAAGACTCGTATTGGTACTGAAGGCGATCTATTTCCATCAATTGGCCAATAATGTTTGCGATTCTACGACCGCCTTTAATTTCACTCTTCATTCGAGCGAAAGTGTGATAAAAGGAAGACACGTAAGTCATCACAGACTTTTCGTCAGGTTTACTTGTGTCAATATCTTCGGCATCAAGTAATTTTGATACACCTAATTCCCTTTCAGCGACATCAAACGCTAAGTCTAGGTTTTCTATGTGATTCGTTGGGTTTAAAGAGTTGTAATCAATTAAGTCAGGCCTATGAGAATGAATGAGTGCATTGAATCCCATTCCTGATCGCCAGCTTCCTGAGAAATCGGTAATATTCACATTTTTGTAACCATTTGTTTTTCTTTGGCACCAAAGCAATAAAGCATCTTTTGCAGACTTCTTTTCCGAACTTTCATCGTCTTCGTTTACATCAATTTCAATTTCTTGAATTTGAAAACGAAGAATAATTGTCCATAAAAGGCCGAGAATCAATCGAGGATTTCCATCAACGATGTCTTCTGCACCAATACTTTCTAAACGAACCTAAGTAAAATTATTGTCAATTCAATTCTCAATTAGTCACTACAAACCTTTGTGTGCAAAAATGCTAAAGATTTGTTGACATTCTCTATTTTGTGTACTCGCATCTTTCCGCTATTTGGTTTTCCGAGCTTTTCACCACTTATTATTTCGAGTAATTTCAACAGCTTTTTACCATCCGCTAAATCAATGAATAAATCTTCGACTTCCATTCGAGCCTAAAACACAAGTTCATTGAAAGCTAGTTTTAGCAAAATAATTTCCAATTTAAATATTTCTTTTACACTTGAAACGGGTCTTTTAAATTGCTTTCTGTCGCTTTTGGCGAAAATAATGTTTTGTACTCAAATCGCTCACGGTTCATCAATCGCTGAAACGTCTGCTTCACACACACACGATGTGACGAAGACGGACATTGTAGTTATTAATTATATTCACGTGTATTACATAAACAATAATTGTTGAACGAAGAGGAGACTGCAAGCACTCAAAATAAATTTTACCTTAGCTAGGAACGAGTTCATCCACTTTGTGAACGTTTTCTTCTGAATATGGAGCCGTTCTTCTTGAAGGGCCTTAATCCTCCCAGTTTCGAATTTTAGTAAATCTTCGCGCTGCGACATTTTCACAATATACAAACTCTCAGCAGTCCAATTCTGAAAGTAAAAAGTACTTCAACACCGCAGTAAAAAGGAAACTTGCACATGTAATAACGAGAAGCAGTCACGATTTTGAGTGTTATAGAGAAAAACATTAACTGAAAATTGAAAACAGTGAACCGCCAAATGTTAAACGTTTGCCCAATTGCCTTTTCCGAAGCTAACTAGAATTAGTCAAGCCTTACAACTGCAATACGTTTGATCATTAACTGTATGCGTAATTATGACAACAACAAATTACTGAGCAATTACTAACTGCGTAATGAATAATATTTTCTTATCGTTTTAATCGTTCTTCCACAAACGAAAGCTGTTCTTGACGAATGAACATCACAGCATTTCAAATGTAGAATTACACCGAACAATGATTGAAACAAACCACGAGTAGTGACCAAAACATAAACACACACTTCAAACGCAACGCGAAGACTTGTCCGTCGGCCGAGAAATGCCGGAAAGTCGCACACCTCTCGCAAAGACAGCGGTTGACGCTTATAACGCGACTGCGAATTGAAACCAGTGACGAATAGAACAATCCGTGAGTGCGCAGTGCGTACTCTTACTCTAATAGTGTTTGTGAAGAGCGCAAAATCGTATCAGACCGCTGCAGGCGATCTAATTGCACCATAAAACTTTTAACAATAATAATCTGAGTTTTATTACTAGCTCAAATTCTACAATGGTTAGGTATTGCAGTTGGTTATATATATATATTAGTACTTTGAAATAAAATCAACATCAATCTCTTGTTTTTGAAAAGTAAAAGAACGCCGCTGTAAGTCATCCTTAAAACTGTATAACGAACTATGTATTGTTCTGTTGTCAATTGCGTAAAAAAAGTTTGCTTCTGCGGCTTCTTTCTGCGCCAGGAGCTGCTTCGAAAACGGTTGTCGAAGGTTCGTGTTGCGTTTGAAAAGAGCTTTTTAAATCAAATATTGCATTCAGTAACTTGCGGCGTCCAAAATATGGTATTCCGAGTTCTTGAAGGTCGGCGTCATTCAGAGTTACAAATGTCTTAAAATCAACATTATGCTGATGGAAGCTATCGATGTGCTTTGACAATCCAAGTTTGGTCAAAATTGAGTTCAAGTCGAGATCAGAGAATTGTTCCACTTCTGAGTTGAAATCGGAAAACGTTGGTGAGAGCAACGATCCATTCATTGATTTTAAAGTAGTAGGCGTCAATTCCGGAATTGTTTGACTCAAAGTATTTGTACATCTAAAGTCTGGGTTAATTTTTGCTGATTGCCAGAAGTTGGATTGCGACGGCAATTCAAACTGACCTAGTTTGGTCGATGCAACCGCTGAATTGTTCCAATCTGCAGTCAATTGGTTCTTAAATACATTAGAAGGTGTAGTCTGCGAGAAACCGAGACCAGACCACACTGAGGTCGGTGTACGAACATCGTACGTATTTGGTTTCATTTTCATAGCTTTTAAAGCTTGAAGTTTTCTGTCGCTGTAATCCAGTGAACTCGAGTCCGGCCATAATTCACTTCGTCCGCAATCCTTTGCGTTTTGTGAGCCAACAATATTTACGGGCGACTCTGGGCAATGTGAATTCAGTGATGGTGTTGTAAGCAAATTTGGTGTCACCACGGAAGGCTGCACTTTTTTAGGTTCAATAGGTTCAATCATTTTTGGAGGGAAAACGTTCAGTGCCTGAGACAAGAGTGGTTGCAGTGCTGAAATTTGCTTGTTTACTGTTCCAGTGGTAATTGTAGGCGAAAAAGGAGGCACAGGCATTGCTTTCGTTGCTGGAACACCAGGAACATTGCAATATGGCAAATACATTGAAAGCAATTTTGAAGCCAAAAACCATGCGTGTTGATCGCAACAAACTGGAACTTCCGATTCATCCAATTGCAAAATTTGTCTCCTAACTTCAAACAAAAGTCTCGAGTCTCTTTCCTGGCCTCTGACCATTATTGACTTTAAATTTTGCTTTTGTTTTGGCTTGATGAGGATAGACACTTTCAGTTGTTCCATCAATTGTGTTATCTGCGCGGCGTCCAATTCCTGCCCTTCTCGTAAATCAAATATTAAAACCAGCGGCAAATAACCAAGTAATTCTTGCCAAGCCAGAAATACCGAATCGAAGTTTGATCCTCGAATTAGAACAGTCGATCTTCTTTGACTGGATGCTAATGGAGATTCAGTTACGGCGTTTTCTGGAAATGTAATAACAACTCCAGTCTGCTGCATAATTGTTCTCACATTGCATTCAGCGCGACCAATTACGAACGAGTGGTGTTGTGCCGCAATTTCAATGCAAACTGTGAGTGGAATGTTACACTTCTTACTGCTTGCACCAAGCAAATACTCAATCAGCACAATAACTCCTTGTCTCAAGGCAAGTATTTGACCGCGTGTGCCGCGAACACAAACAGTGATACAACTGTTATTGGAAACCATCGAATAATCTGTGAAAGGTGATCTCTGTGATAGTCTCATCGAAATTGTCAACCCATAAGTTTGTTGAATACTTTGAATAGCTGGCGCACTAGTGTCGAATGCAGCAGAAGGAAAAGTATTGACAGGCACATCGAATATGACAGTCAGTGGCAGCAGTTCTCTAATGCGACATCGAGCTTGTTCAGCACCAGACGCAGTTCCAGCAATGGAAACTTGGTTACTTTTTTCAACGGTGCTCGTTCTGTTTGAATCAGGAAAGTGGATATGACATCCAGTGTCATCCATTACTTTCTGTATCGAACGACCACCTTTTCCAATAATATGCGAATGGTCTGTGAAAGCGACATCCATCTTCAACGTAACTCGGTTACGTCTGCTATCCAAGTATACCATAATGATGTCTTTTGCTGCACCGATTTCTTCAGCGCTTCCAGTAATTCGAATGTGCGGATCTTTTTTCGATTTCGTTCCAACCTTTAGTTTCGGTGGCCACGAAACAGTTGCATTTGTTTTGTGCATCACACGTTTGAAGAAATCTTCCGAGTGTCCGGTCTCCAAATTTTCCCCTTATGTATGAAAATGATTTAAAATTTAACATTTTGTGTAGACATACCGTTTAACATTTGCTCGAATTTCTTTCTGTCAACCTTCACGCGTTCCTCCAATTGTCCGTTCGGCAAGAGTGTTGTCATACTTCCAACAGACACAAAGTTCTCCGAAGAGCTGAGAACTGCCGAACTTTGCATATTTTCGAAGTCTTCGTATATTTGAAATGCCAGCGTATCGACTTCCATTTAAATTTGAAAAGAAGTGAACCATTCGACGACTCGGAACTCTTTGTTTTCGAATTACACATTTTCATCGTTTAAATACATTTGAATCACACATCGAATAAACTTGAATTGGATGTTGATAATTGTTGAACTTGTCTGACAATGTGAGGCTTTCGATTTCAAACGGATAATTTATTATTCAAAATTTTTTCATTACTTTTCCATTTTATCACAAAATTTTTCAATAAATACCTTTCAATGTTCAACACGAATTTTGTTACTTTATTGTTCTAAATATTTTCCAATGGTTGTCAAAAATGTGATCATTTAGAAAATGTTTTTAAGGGTAAAAATTTTTTAATAACCTATCTAACAAGTTCATTCTTGTAAATAAAATCGTCAAATTTTCTGATACATTCAAGCAAACACATAATGGTTATACAGTGAAACCTGTGAATTAGGAGACTCCAAACTGAGGACAACTGTAAATTAAAGATATGATTTTTTCGCCGTATGTTGTTGAATACAATGTTAAATAACCTGTGAACTAGGGACAACTCTTAAATAAAGACAAAATTTTCTGCCTAAAGGTGTCCTTAATTTACAGGTTTTACTGTATTTAAAAATTGGTCTGTTTTATAAAATAATATTCATATCAAATATTCGCTGAAATATGTCTATGCTTGTACATATTAGAAAAGAAAATTTTAAACTTCCTTTCCTTAAATTTTCTTTAATGAAAAATTTCGAATTCCACAAAAACAAAATAAATCAATGTTAATTTTAAACTTAAACTCTTTGTTTTATGGAAGAAAACATCAAAACTTAACTTTGTGCTTTTAACTGAAAATGTGAAAGTGTACATCTCTATACAATACGTACACTCGCGGACACATGAATGTCGCAT
>NCKV01000634.1:0-15295 GCA_003675905.2 Leptotrombidium deliense
TTGGAGACGTCGACAGACATCCGTGACGATCTGTTTGCGAACATTTCGCTCTCGAGAGGCACGCCGTTCAATCCCGAAGTCGTCGACCACATTCACAACAAAATAACTGCACTCACTGCGAGCACGTAAAGCATAAAACTCATCGATACGCAAGCAAACAAACAGCTAACAAATACATATTACTGAATCTCATTTATTGAACAAATTGTTAACTATCACAGTGAACAGGCTGTCAATAGTTTCAAGTTGCGAAAATGTAAATTTTTGAACAAGCAAATAATTAACTTTGCACTGCAAAACGATTCTGTTTTCAGTTTGCATTAATTTGTGTCAAAAATGAATTAAAAGTTAACAAGTTTGAGTGCAATAACTTAATTGCATTTCGAAACTGCAATTAAAAATTGCGAAAGCATTGATTAGTGAGTGCGACGAACATGATATTGTCAACTCTTCAGACACGTAAATGATTCTAGTCGTTTTTCAGTTTTCGAACTGTCGCTCAAATGCATTTGAAATGAACGCCCAGAAATGAATATTCATAATGAAAGACCATTAAAAAATGTTTCAAATGAATTTTGTAGAACGTTGAACACTGTCAACAACCTGAGGACGACGGTTCGACTGGCGTCTTCGTTCTACGGCTTCACAAATGATTTTTGATACTTTAATAAATTCAATGCCATTATGTCTCGACTATTAGCACTTCAAGTGACATTTAAATAAATTTTCTACGCTTCTGTTGTTTTATTATTTTTTACAAAAACAAAAATATGAAATGGCAAACAATGACATTTCATTACTTTTTTGCTTTTTGAAATTGCAAGTGAAAGTGGTGGCAAAAGATGAAGATTCTATTGCAACGTCTTCAGCTGCTTTACAAGAATAAATTGTCTTCTTTATCCAAAGGACAACTTCAATTCGGTGAACGAATACCATTTCATACAATGATGAGTAGCGACTTAAGTAACTCTTAATGAACAACATCATATCCATGTTCGTCAAGTATTTACCATCGTTGCGTATATACTTGTGCAGAAACTAATTAGATTTTAAGTAAACTGAACGAAATGACAAACACCAACGCAGATTGATATCTTCGACTTCTGCAGCATTTATTATATATTCTATTTATACAAACGGCAATCTTGCTTCTTGCTCAGTGATTAATTATTAAAATCGCAAAATTTGAGAAAACAAGCGACGTGAACGAAGCAAACATTGAAGTCGCTGTATGCCACCTGTTACGAAACACGGAGCATTGAAATTGAATTCTATTTAAAGTGTTTACGACATGCATGTTACATAATCGCATGTCATCAGCAAGAAAAGTGACGGCAATGGTGTCAGTATCAGTAATGATCTGTGAACTTTGTGTGCCGTCAAAAACAGCCGCAGATTTGTGAATTTAAATTGCATTCACGCTGTGTTAAAGTTGCGTAATAAGAGTAAAACATTTGTCTTAAGTTAATGTTAATGTTATACAAGAAGTAAAATTTTAAAGAAGAAGTTTAAAAAGCGTATAACGAGAGAAGATAAAAGCCAAGAATAATAAGAAAGTAAAGTGGAGTAAAAAATTGATGGTTTCTTGGAGCTCATTTTTTACGATTTAATTCAATTTTCACGGTTTTATGGCTTTTATTAGGAGTATACAAAGTATGCACTGAAATATCGTTCGCATCAATGTGCACAACAGTGAAAAGCAGTGATAAATTGCGTTGAAAATGTGCGGCTGAATAAAAGAATGAATGAAGAATGAATGCATGTCTGTGTATCACTCACTCGCTTGATTATCAAATCAAAAATTGTTGTTTTGTTTTTTCGCTGCAAATGATTGAGCGAATGAAAGCAATGAAAATGCATTGAAAAGTTTAAAAGCGATGAACAAGAAGAGAACAACGGTTTGCACTTTGTTTGCACTCTTTTGTTACACAACAATTTATTTATTATTTATTTATGCGTTTCGATATTAAAAGAAAAAGAATTGGTTTTGCAAGTTGTGCGCTGCGTATAAAAAGTAATAATAAATAGAAAATTTTTGTCGATCAATCAAAGCGGAAAACAGTTTTTGACAGATTTTCAATTAAATGTTTGCCCGAAAAGTAAAAAGCAAAGTAAGAAAAGAGGAGCAAAAAATGTCTGTCAACTTTAGAAGTATTCGCGAAACGAAAACACGAAATACTGTTCGACATTCACGCGTTCTCCAAAGTAAAACGTAATTTACGAGAGTTGAGCAGCTAGCCTAGCTGCTCTGTTCACTCAAGAGTTTCGCACAGTTTTCTTTATCTTTACGTTTACTTTTCGCACTCAAACAGTGATTAATGATTAATATTAAAGCGAGAAACAGTTTCCGTTGCTTAATTTGTTTAAATAAAGTCGCGTCGATGTAAGCCGAACACGAAATTGATTTCATTCTAATTATCGTTTTGTTTGCAGTAAAATATGTATCGAGAAAAAAGCGATACCGTTGCAGCAGCCAAGTTGAGCTTTATTCAGCTGCAGTGACATTAGAAGAAGAAAAGGACACATTGCAGTAGTGCAGCGTTCGCATCGCTTTTAATATTGAGCTCACATCGCAAAAGATCGAGTAAATAAAATATATTATTCACGTGATTAAAGATTTTATTCTCCTCCACTGTTGCAACAGTTGAATACTGATACAGAATAAATCAATTTCAATTAGAACCGCGCTTTTCTTAATTTTCGCAGTTGTTGTTTTGCTTTTTCAATTTTAATTCGCTTCCAGTGTTCAACGAAAAACATTGTTTCACACTTAGGTACACACATCGCTCTTAAAACAAGAACTTTACCCGAAAAAGTTTATTAAAAGTTAATCACCAAAAAATTTTTAATTTATATGTTAATTGTGCCTCTGCATCCGCACACACAAACGTTTCGCATTCAATTTTTACATATTAATTGAAAATTTTTACTCTTAATTAATCTTAACGCGACTAAAGTTTCGATTTGTGTTCGCCGCTCTTTAAACTAATCTTTAAAATTTACTTTTTAATTGAAACTTTTAAAAAGTTTCCAGTTTTGCGAATATTAATAATAAAAAAAGGCAAACGCAAGTAAAAGACCCCGCTGATAGATGTACAACCTTTTTTCGCGTTCATTGAAATTCATATCAGTTCTTGTTTACAAACAGTGCGTTTAAAAGAACAACAAAAAGAGCTTTAATAACAAAAGCGATTGCAATGAAAGGCCGTCTATCAAAATTGATCGCTATTTGTCGATGAGAATTACGTAACTATTTAAGAAACTCGAATCGAATCGAATGTTTAAGAGTACATTCGAGAGTTATTTAAGCGAAGTGCTTCAAATGCAGAGTACAAGTGTTTATAGAGTGAATATTGGAGTGTGTATAATTCTTGAGTAAAAATAGAAGGCATTTGAATAGAAGTCGCAATGTGATGTGATGTGTGCACGTTTTTACTTCTGGTTTCAGCACGCGATGTATACTCACTGTAATATTCATGCAAACATTGCACACACACAATGTGTTTGCGCACCAGGTTATGCAGTAAAAGTGATTTTTAAGCTTTAAAAGTTCGTTAATTCGATTTGACAGTAAATTGAGATTCGTTTGGGGCTTTGCAAATGAACTCGAATCGCTTCGGTGTGCAATTAAAATTCATAACTTTTAATGAAGAAAACAGAAAAAGAGCAGACGATAATTAAAAAAAGTAATAAAAAACGAGTGAAACTAAATTAAAAGTGATCTAATTAAAAGAGCAAAAAAGATTAACATTGTTTTTTAGCGAGTCAAACAAACGTGAATAGGAAGAGCAGCGAAGAGTCGCAATACGCTTATTTGATTCGAGTGTCTGTCGAAGAAGAAGAACGCGATTCGAAAGCAACAATTTTAGGCTCCTTTCTCGTGTGCTTTCGTTTTTATCAGCAATCAACGAATTCGCAAAGAAGTCGCGCATAAAAAACGCACCATTTCAAATCTTTTCGATAATTAACCGTTTCTAACGGGAATACATCATTAAATCGAAATTGAGTACTGCATTAATGAAGCGAACCTTTTCCTTTCTTTCAAATTCGCTGCTATTTTGCTTTCGTTACTTTTACAAGCAACATCACTTTCTTCGTTGTTTGCACTTTCAAATTACGTCGAAAGGTGATTTTGAAACAAACGCGTGTTCACTAATGGTTCGCGCGAAGAGTGCGTGAAACACGAAAACACAATCCAGCACGAGCGAAAACGTTCGCTGTTTACGCTCTTTAATTTTGCATCGAATCGTTTTTCGCAAACAAAGCACTCATTTAATATTCAGTTAATATTGTGTTTTGCTTTCAAAACAAATGTTTGCAGTCGTTGCAAATGTGCGTCGAATGCAGGCTTGAAATTAAAGTTCACATTCGACGAACAACAACAAACGTTTAAATGAACAACGAACAGAACAGCGAATATGTTCGCCGATGTTGTTCATTTCTAATTTAAATTTGGAAACACATTTAAATAATAAATGAAGAGCGAAAAAAATGGAGAACAGTGGCACAAGCGATGCATTTATGCGTTTTACGTTTAATTAGTGTTCGCAATCATTTTTTTATTGGAAACATTGGAGTAATAAAAGGAAAGAAGAGCTCAAAAAGCAGATGAAGGCGAAAAGACGATATAAATTAAAGATGTCGTTAAATATACACTTAATTACGCGAACCGAAAAAGTGGACGACCAGGCGAACGGATTCGAGAGTTTCGGCGAACCTGAATCGGTTGAGCTGAGCCCGTTTCTTTGACGGATTTCCGTTACCGTCGCATTAAAAGTAACTTAATTTTCACGGTTCCTTAATTTTTCTCAATAACTCTTACGCGAATTGAATCGTTGTTCGGCGCCGAACGTTTTTACCAGATTTTCAGTTGCTTTTTATTGACGGCGATTTGTTTCTTGCGAAAGATGAAATTTTGCAGTTTTGCATCGTTTTAAAGAAGTAATCAGTGATCGTTAAGGCAGTGAATTGCAGTGTCGAAAGAAAAGCAAAACGATTCGTTCGTCGCTGTAATAACAATAATGAACGCAATGAACGCAATAAACGGCAGAAATGTTCGGTGAAAAGCGGAGTGCAGTGAAAATAAAAATATGGTACATGAAATGTATACGATTGCGAATCATTCATTAACGGGTGAATGAAGAAGAAAACACGTAATTAAATCGCAGCAAACATTTTTTTGGGTTGCTAACCAAAAGATGTCAGGTTTACAGTTAAAAGCCTCTCTGGTGCTGAAAACGCGAATATTTCAGCTTGATGGGAACCATGCGAATGACACCTTTTTAAACGTATTTTGTGTTCAATGCGAAGAATACCGCAAAAAATGGGCCGAAATTTGTTTTGTGCACAAAAATATGGATCACAAATGGCTCGTAATTATCATAAGTTAATCGTTACTTATTATTCGCAAATAATGTTCGCAATGAAAAAAGTGCGCACAACGCTGAAGACATACAAAGCGTGGTGCATAATGTTTACATAAAGATAAAGAGGCAATGCAATGAGCGACAAAAAATATGAACAGCCGTTCTTTGACGAGCAATATTTTGAAGCCATTAACTAATGAGCAAAGAATGGCATCGCAAACGAACAACGCTTTCATTGCTGAGCACAACAACAGTTTCAATTTGATTTGATGCATTCTCAGTGCAATTCGACGTCGAATGTACTCGAATACCTTTTTTTTGCGGCGTTCAATGACGCGAATATTCAAATTTGGTTCAAGTTTCAATTACTTTTATTACCCTTTCTTCGACGAATTGCAGTGTTTCATTGTTTTCACTGCCTTTTGTTTCGAAGCGCATAAAAAAGTGTGAGCCAACAAATGCTACCAAGAAATGTTATTAAAAATAGTTGATTGTTTTAATTGTGAAAATGCGTTTCGAAGAGAAAAAGAAGAGAATCGCTGCAAAGAGAATAAGAAGAGTGCGATGAACAGCAAACAAGCAAAGCAATGCGTTTCATTTGCTTTTAAGTAAAATGCGGCGTTCACGAAATAAAGACGAAAAAATGGGTGAATTCATGGATGCTTTTATAAATAGATGTGCGAGCAAAGAAAGAGCTTTATTGAAAATTTTTCTTAAGTTGCTAGGAAACAGAAACAGGAAAATTCCATCGCCTTCTTTGGGTTAGATTTCTTGAAATTGTAAAACATTTGCTTTTTGTATTTCGTTTTAGAGTTCACAAAAAGTGCAGTTTTAAAGGCTGCGTGCGTGACTGCGAGCAGAGACTGCACACTTAAGAGACGCACTCGAAACCCCCCCGAAAAGACGCTTTCTTACTTCGCTTTAAAAACGAGTGAAAACTTTAAAAGCGATTCAATTCTCGACTGACGTCTGTTTGCTGCGTTTCGCTTCTCTTCCATTTCTGTGTTTGCTTCTCTCGTCAAGTACTGTTTTTCTTTCGTTCACTGATTTCGTCGAAAATAAACTTAATATTAAACATCTTTTCGACTCGAAATGATTTGAAACAGTCTCCATGACAACTGGACTTTTCAAGTGATAGAGGCGAGTGTAGTTGTGTACTTGTATAGTTGTGTGCGGACACTGTTTGTAAGAAAATACTCGGCACTTTGACTACATTTTTTCTGCGTTCTCTTCTGTTCGTTCGCCGTTCGTTAATAACGTCAACTTTGCAAGGATTACGAAAATGAAAGACATTTAGTAAAACGCGTGACCAAGGAAACACTGGCCACTGTTCGCTCGCTCGCTGGCGATTCCTCCTTTTCACTCATTTTTTGCTTTTCGTTTCTCTTTTTCAATGCATTTCGCGTTTTTCTTTCTTTTTCGAAAAGTTAATTTCGAGAAACTCGTCGTGATTAATGATTTATTAGTTTTGTCCAAAATTACGGCTTTAATTACTGACCGTTAAAAAAAGGTCGTCGACGACGAATGCACGACGCAATCGGACTCGAGTCCAGCTCTAAAAGTATATACATTCGCGTGTGTAACACGTTTTGCGATCATTAATCTTAAATAACATTTCTTATTTCGAATGTCGTTTCGGTGCGAAAGCGAACTGCGAAAACACATAAGCTGCTAATTTAAATAAATTAAACACTAATTCGCTGCGCGATTTCAATTCGCTCACTGCGCGAACAGAGAAACCGATTGCTGCATTGCGATTACTTGAAACACTTTTTCTACCGCATCAACAGTTTCATAAATTATCGTTTTAAAGTACTTTCTTGTGTTCATTGAATGCATTCGATGCACTCAGAAGTGGGTGAGACGCAAACTTGTAATAAAGAGAGTTTGATTTGAAAGTTGTGAGGCAGACGAGAAGGTGGCTGCGAAGGCGGTAACCGTCTTCATTTGTCCGTAGTTTGTATTGTTTTCGCAGTTTTCTTCTAATTTCGAGTGACATTGAATGGAAACGATGCACATTTAGCTCAGCGTTCACTGCAGAAATGCAACGATGAAGAAATGGCGAAACGAGTGTGTGAATGAGCATCTTTTTAAATTGCGACACTATTTGTGTGCATCGAGTTATTCGAGTGCAAACGAAAAAAGTGCTCATAAAAATCTCGTAGATATTCTAGCGTATAAATGAATAGTCGGAGAAGGAGTGGCTGCGTTCATTTGCACCTAATATGGAAGCAGAAATAATAGAGAACGATAGGCATGCATCGTGAAGATGGTCGACGAGTGCTGCCTTTTTTCGACGAGGGATGCAAAAACCAGAGAAGAGGCGAACAGAAAAGCGAAGACGAAAGCAAAAAATAGTGCATAAAAGCTCTGAGAATAATATCGATTCCACAAAGCTTCTTCGCAGGAGATCACTAAATTTTTCTTTCCGCTTCTGTTGAATCAATATTACAGAACTTACAGAACTTAGAGAACTTAAAGGTGACTGCATTCCAATACATCAAAACAGCAACGGATGACATTTGACACCGACCAACTATTAATTTCGTATTCGCATTACGACACTCATTAATTCAAATTACAATTCGTTTGCCGTTCGCAATCACAGATTCGCACGCCTCGCAATCATCGCTCACACATTAAGCAGCATCCGTGCATTTGCATCTCTGTTTGTGTGCATTCAGTGCGAACGCTTCACTTTATTTTAAATTTTAATTTTAAATATTTATTAAAAATGAATTTTAAAAAATAATTTCGCTGCTTTCGCAGCGCAGCTCTCGCTCCCCCGTCTCAGAGCAATGAGTCCAGTCTTGCTTCGCATTCGAAAAGTTAGCCATTTGAAAATAGTTGGTCACTGTTTAGAACGTTCAATGCGTGTAGTCATACATCATATCAATTTTCGAAACTGCGGCCCTCTCTTTCTCTGTCTCTGTGTTCTCTGTTTCTAGTTTTGCGCACTGAGAGCATTCAGAGGAGACCTGAACTCACAACGAACAGCGAACCCCGAGTTTCACTTCGTTTATTGATCGGTGAAAGAAAAAAATTTTCGATTCTTTCTGCAAAAAGTTCTCTGCCTTTTTCTATATATCAAAGGAATTATACACTTGCCTTTAAGCGCACAGTGAATGCAGTGAACATTGCCGCAGCAGCAGCAGCGAGCAGAGCACCGCTTCACTTGTAAACAGTTATATATCCTAGAAAAAAGAGGAGACTGTAAATAACGTACAGTGCGGACATTCGATAACGAACTCTTGTTTTTCATATTTTATGAGGTAAAGACGTGATGGCACACATAACTAGCCTACAATTTATGAACGCATTGTTTGCGTATCTTTTAAAAAGTGCTTCGACTGCTGCGAAATGCAAGAATGACAGAGTTTGGCACACAATTGCCACAGTAAATAACGATGAATACTGTTTAGCTGTATGTAAATTTAGTTCATCTGCAGTCCATTAATGGATGCATCACAAATGTGACAAAAGTGATCGCTGCCCTGAAACTGCACGCGTTCGCCGCGGAGACACGAAAATATGTCATTCACTTGAAAATTGATAATTTCGCAGTCGATGAACATTATTCATATCCATATTTAAGCACGTTCGCTTTTGTCACCGAAATCTGTTGAAACATTCGAGAAGTTACGAGAGTTCGAAACAATTACCGTTTTCGGGCGATGTTTTTATTGTTTTTGATCGCAAGCATTCTTCGCATTGAATGATGATCATTCGAGTGATTCGAACTCATTTTTACTCATATTCGCAGTATTCGCAATCGGCGTCTTCAGCAGCATAACACATTTCGCAACTCTCCATCGACGAAAGCATATTTTGCATCTCTCGACAAGCAGTCACTGAGAGCAGTGAACAGACAACGAACGGTCACTACTCTCCTCTTCTTTGCTCTGCAATGAAACGTGCACTTTTTACGCTCGCAAACAGAGACTGCAACAACAAAAGCCGCTTTTTGTTGCTTTCCAATAATTTCATCAAAATTGGCACAAATGTTTTTTCAGCGCTGCAAACACTGATTTTGTCTCATTTCAGAGATTGGCGAACGTCCGTTTCGATGTGAATGCCTCGCATTTAACGCTTCTTTCCGCACACAAACGTGTATCGCCGAGATTTTTGAAAAATAATTGAGAACACGAAAAAGACAGAAGGCACACGGTTACAGAGAACTCTTGGAATGCAATCACGTCTCTGCAAATAAATAAAAACGGTCGGCAAGTGCAGTGTGCATCATGTGTTTTACGGAGTAAATTATGGTCGAGTAAAAGGCTTGAAAAATTAATGCAAACGCACTGATTTATTAGCGATTCGATATTGATATGAATATTGAATGTTTAAATCAAAGTTTCGTTTCTTTTTTGTGCGACATTCAAGAAAGTGAGAGTATGTGAGTCTCTCAATGAAAAGGTAACTGTTATTTCATTACTTTGAATACAGTTTCGAAGCACAGTTACACAACACTTGCAATGCTTTTGCTTTGCTTTTACGGCTTTTTTCAGCAACAAAAGTACAATTAGAAATGTTTTGCTTTTCTCGAATTCAGTCGTCACTGCAATGCGCTCGAAAGCGAACGATGGATGCGGTGTGGATGTGGATGCGGATGGATGCAATGTTCGCCGAACTCTGTGCAATGCTCTCGTTGTTCTCGTTTCGAAACATAATTTTTTAATTAAAAAGGCCTTAACAGAGCTCGTCGTTTTGTTTGTTGTGTTTTTTGCAAAGAAATCGAAAAGAAATGAACGTTAAAAAAGAACGAAATAGGAAAAGGAGAAGCAAAAAGTTTCATCGATAAAAAACATGGCGAACATAAATGTATAAGAAAACAGTTTGTGGAGAGAAGGCCAGAATAAGTGAAAGAGAGAGAGGAGAGAGTCTTATAACAATTTCTCAAAGTCATTGCGAATCATCTATCATTTTTTGCCATTTCAGTGTTTTTATTCGCACACCATTTCGATTGCATTGCGTTTCGCAGTCACAAGTTTAGTCGTGTAATTCGAGAGATGCGAACGGCAGCAGTGCACAACAGAAGCAGAAACTATAAAGTTGTTCATCAAATATATGCTTTGCTCGACAGAAAGTATACTTACTTCAATTGTACACAAAACCTCTCTAATCTCAAACTCTCGGGAATAAATGATTGTAACCCTTTTACTTTGAAAAACATTAATCATAGAAATTTGGAATCCATTGAAACCATTCATCAAATTTTTGTGACTTCGTTGCTAACAATAAGCGATACTTTTGCAAAAAGAGAGAAAAGTTGCGAAACTTTTTTGCTCTCTTTTCTTTCTTTCTTCGCCTGCTTATCACACGAAAAGCAATATTCTTCGCGTCAACAGCAATCAACTAAAATATAGTCTCTCTCGTTTTTGCATTTGCAAAACGCGGTCACAAATGATCGCCGGCAACTGTGCACTTGTTTGCCTACCTCGTTTACCCCGCAACCCTTTCGCGGACCGTTCGCTGATCCGCACGGCAAACAACGACAACACTCACATCGCGTCTGTTGCGTTTCCGCGGGAGAAGCGCTAAAAAAGAAATTGATTCAGAAACGATGAGGAGAGAAGAGAAAAACAGACTGAGAGTGAAAAGCCGTTCAAAGGCAGTGAACGCTGAGGTGCGTTTCATTTCCGAGACTCGAGTGGATAATTCGGTTCACAAACTAATTTGTGTCACTAACCTTTTTGATAAATGATTTTATAAACACACTTTTTCAATGTATTTTATAAAAAGTGGCCGTCGAGCAGTTATCTGGTCGCGAATGGCGTTGCATTGTCGGCAGTGCATTATTAGTGTAACATTATTGTGATGAATCGCTGGCATCGCTGGTGAGACGAGTTACGAACTCGTGTAAAGAAGTGCTGCGAACAGTGAGCAGTGAACACTGAACAATGGGTGGCTGCGACTGCTTTGTATGCGAATAAAAAACACTTTTCGTCATTTATAACCTCATTGAGTGTCATATATGTGCATAACTATTGATGGACCAATATTGATGGATACATTACATCGTTTACGCCATCGATTGCGTTCTCGCATGCATTTTGCATACGACTCGTTTTTGAGAACAAATGTTTTTTATGCACCCAAGAAAGCGATGCGAGTGAACAGCGAAACACGAGTTCGCCTTTATGTGTGTAAAAAACATATAAAAGTAAATGCAACAAAAATGCTTTGAACGGGCGCAACGTTCATTTGTTTTGTTCACATGTTTAATGTTTCTCTTTTGGTTCACTAAAAAAGAGATTCGCGTTCTTTGCGTTCATTTCGTTGCGTTTTGTAATGAATGTTAAACTTGACGCCGAAAAACGTTGAGAAAAAGTTTGCGCGAAAAACAGATACAAGCAGCGATTAAATAGACTTTTAGATGCATCGCCGCACACGGATTGTCGTGAGACACAATTTATGGTACGCGACGTGAAATAAACAACTCGCCACTCGTCCGCCATTTAGAAGCGTGCGATACAAGCACAGTTACAGTGCAGTTACAGCACTGTTACAACTGTTTCAAGCGCACGGCTGCTTTCACTGGGCTTTTACTTTTCGCGATCGGTTCTCAGCGAAAATCGTTTCCTATTCGATAACTGTTCACTGAAAAAACAAGCGACACAACAGTGAAGATTGAGCATCGATTACAAGGCACTCAGCGACCGGAAAGCGGCGAATGTGTTTTTAAAAAACAGTCTGCGTTCGCGTTGTTTGCGGTGGCCGCGAAAGCGCGTCAGCCACAACGGTGTGCACACTGTGAGTGCGCTTCAAAATGAAAAGATGGCATTAAATTATTGATGCGAACGATGAACGCACAGCAGCACACAGAGAATGATTGCATCATTGCAGTTATAATTGTAGCATCCTTTTTTCGAGGTAATGACTTTAACGCAAAGGGTGAACGGAAGGAACAACTTTTTTGCGAGCCTTTCGAACGCAACTAATAGCCGAATGTTAGCAAAGTGATAGCTTAGCAAAGAAATCTTTTTGTAGTGTGCATCAAGAAATGTTCTTGCATCACTGATCTCGATGCTCGGTTCGCAAGCACCTCTCGCTTACCTGTAACGGCGTCGCAATATTTGCCGTTCGTTCGTAAGTTGCATGTAATCCTCGCAATAAGCCCTCTTCTCTGCTGCACTCTCTAGCAGACTATTTTTGTGCGTCGTGTGCTCTGTGTGCTCTGTATTACTTTCATATTGAATACTGCAACACTACAACACTGCTACAATCAACTGATGAAAAGGAAAGAGGTCTTCTGAAATGATTATATCCAAAGCACAGACGAGTACATCTTTTCTAACCGTTATACAGTCTTGTCCAGCATTGATTGCAAAAAATGGATTGCGATTCATTCGACTCGCTCGCGTCGCAATGAATGCAAATTGCAAACTTTTCGGAGAAGTAGAAATGAAAAAAGTAAAGCTCGAATTGTTAATTGAATTAATTTCGGCGATCCTTTTAAATGTAGTGCTTACTCTGTTTACGCCGTCTAATTCCCTGAACTCTGCTTGCTTCTAATTACCATTACCAGTGCAGCATTCGATTTGCTGCTCCATATTTGCTTGTCTCGTTTCGACTAATTTTGCAATCTTTTATGCATTTAAACAGTATAAATGAGCGAAACGTTCGCTTTTCCTTTTTAACACTTTTTTAGCAACCTTTGCTGTGCGATCGCTGAAATGTGGCACTCATCATCAAATAATGTACGAGCGCAATCAACGAACACTTTTCAACTCAAGCATTCATGCAGAATGCATAAGTTTCCATTTTTTATACACTGCTTATTGTTTGCGGATACAAACTTTTAACAAAATTGCATAAAACTGTAACGCAATTTACTCATTTCTGGCTCTCGTTTTATGGCAGAAATAAGTTGCCGATTATTAATAATAAAATAGATTTATGTGAACAAAACTGAAAAAGTGAACTGAAATGCAGTTAAGTGCTGGCAAATGTTTAAAACACGAGCTCTCGATTCGAGTATAAAAAAACAGTGAAAGCTACTCAATGTAATTTAATCACGACAAAGCATTAACGTTTCTTTTTTTAATCAATATCGGATCGATATCGAAAATCAATTGCAAAGATTGTATGTCTATGTTTGACGAAACATCATTTAGATAAAGTCAATCATTGCTTCTTTCTTCGCCGGTCGCATATAAAAAGCGCATGAAAATCGCGGCAATCTTTGTATCAATTGTCGCCTATTTAAGATGTTCATCGCTCGTAACTCAATCCGCATCGTTTCATCACTTTTTGAGACGCACGAAAAAGCGTTTAAAAGTGTTTCAAAAAGTTAAAAAGCGTAAAAAAGAAAAAACGCGGAAAGAAAGTTTAAAAGGCTGAATGGAGGCTGTCAACGATGTAGTTTACACAGAACTCTGTTTTTACTAGAAAAAAGTTGAACAGCGATCAACGACTGCTTTGTTGGTTCGTGTTTAGCTTTGAACCTTGTCTAGGATACACACAAGGTAAAAAAGAGAATGAAGTGAACGCAATCGGATTAAGTTTTGCAGTATATTTGCGGTTTGCAATTAAAGGCAGAGCAAAAAAGTTTTGGTGATGTTCGCGTTGTGCGAGTGAGTAGAGCATCGCTTTTTTGTTCGTTTTACTGTTCCTCGCTCGTTAATTCGTAATAAAGATATTTTGTTTTAACTGCATCGACGAGAACACCCTTTGTGGTTGTATCGCTTGTGTGTGTGAAACTGTGTTCACTTATTTCGCCGAGAAAATATTCAACGATAAAAAAGAAGTAAAAAGAGAATTGCAAGAATAAAAATAGGAGAGAAAGACTTGTCACTGAATCGAATTACAACAGATTAACAAGAGAACGAAATGCGTTTTTGGCCGCGATTCGTTAATTTATTAAAATATTTATACTTTCAATCGTTTATCGATTGCATTCACCATTTTTGTGTCGCATTCGTGAATGGAAACAAAAGTGCAACAAAAACGAATCGAATCGAATTCACTCGAATCTCGAATATTGTTGATCGCCTGTTTTTGCCCGCAAAGAAACAATCACATTTTAATGAATAAAAACGAAATGAAAATTAATTGAAGTGCACTAAAAAATATTTCTTTTCGCGACACACAAAGCATTCAATGAATGCATTTTCAATGAAAACATTTCGTGAAAAGAATCGCAATTTTTTGTGAATTCATTTTTATACACAAATATATACGAATTACATGTGAAAAGTATATATAATAATATGCAACATTGAATACATAAAGAATAGCAAGATATGAACGCATATAAATATAAAAATATCTGTTTCGAAAAGTATTTCGTAATCAGTGCTTTAAAACAGCACAAAAACGAAAACTAATTTCGCGAAAACGAAGTTCAAATTAAAATTGAGTGAATGCAATAAAAAAGCTTTTTCAATTAAAAAACGTAATCATAATTTGCAGCGCATTCGAGTGTTGTGAATGCAGTTATAATTAAAAAGTTATAATTGATAAGAATGTGAGCCTCTGTTCGCAAATGTTGCCTGTGTGCGTTGCTTGCGATTCGCTGCCAGTGACAGTGTCACGCATTGCAGTGCACTCAAAATGAAATTTCGTTCTAAAAGTGACGACGCTGAAACGGTGAGAGTGCATTCGAATGGCCACAAATTGAGTGAACGGACACTCACTTCTCTGTGTGTGTGTCTGTGTGCCACGAGTCGCGCGCGAATTCGCGAATCGTGCGTAAATCCGAGGGATTTGAGCTTGACTTCAGTGAGTGTGCGATACGAACTGCAATTAATGTCGCAGCGTTCATCTCTCTCTGTATGTGTTACACTGTGTTTTTTATGATCAAAAAGCAATTGAAGAGCGGAGATACGAAAGAGAGAAGAAAATATATATAATATTTGATTCGCGCGAACACACATATTGCACACGAAATAACTGATACACTGATATAAGATTTATGTGCCACTGTT
>NCKV01000635.1:0-15290 GCA_003675905.2 Leptotrombidium deliense
AGTTGAAGTGGTTAGCGACACAATTGTATGATGCCGAACAGAGGGGCGATAAGGTTCATTTGATCGGACACATCGCACCCGATAATCGAGAGTGCACTCAACAATGGACAGATAATTTTTTACGCATTTTGGAGCGATTCAAAGAAACAGTAACGGCTCAGTTTTACGGACACACTCATAAAGATGAATTTCGAGTGTACTATTCTCCGTCAACCAACGAACCGATCGGAATGGCATTTCTCGGACCGAGTTTAACCTCATTCAAAGGCAATAACCCAGCGTATCGAATTTACTCAGTGAATGAAGACAACACGGTTCAAAACCACGAAACATATTTTTTCAACTTAACAGAGGCGAATCAAAGCGCTGTGGGTCCGCGTTGGAGCTTAGAGTACAGTGCACTCGAAAATTTACATATCTACTCAATGGATGCACACGAATGGCATCGATTTATTGAAAAGATGAACGAAAACGACGATCTCTTCAGAATGTTTTATAAGTAAGCCATCTGTTTCGGACCATAAAGCGAATAATAAACTTTTTGTTTTCACAGTTTTCACTCACGTTTTAGTGATGTGAAGCCGTTCGAAAAATGTGATATTTCGTGTAAACACGAAATTTTGGAGGAACTCAAAGTTTATGATTCGAGAAAACAAAAGCAGAAACAATTTTCAAAAAAATATCATTGAATTTCAATGTTTTTAAAATTATTTTCAATCCACAAATTTTGCAACTTGACACCGATTTTATTTAATGTTACTTCAAAACAAATAATTCTAATGTTTTACATGTGTTTCGTTCACAACGGAATAAAAGTATTGATTTTTTGTCGATAATTTAAACAAGTTATCGCAATAATGTGAATCGTGAGATTTACCTGTAACTAAACCACATAAAATATCTTGTTTGCAGTTCTCATCACACGGTTTATTTTTAATGTAATCACTTCTGTTGTAATAATATTTATAGAATTTTTGAAAAAGCTTATCATCAGTTATCATTCTGATAACTAGATCATGCCATTCCTGTGGTTCCATAGACTGCAATCCTAAGCCTTTTAGAGCACTATATGATGGCTTCCAATACAGCGGTTTTTTAGGATTCTGATTCGCTTCAGTCAGATTAACGAAATAAGTTACGTGATCGAGGACTAAATGAGGCGATTGTTCAGTGTCATCAACAGTGTAAATTCTGTAGGCAGGATTCACGTAATTGAATGTAGTCACACTGGGAGTTATGTACACTAAGTTTGTCGCTCTGGGAACAATTGAATGATAAGTGACGTTTGACTCATCGTAAAATATTTCAAACTCATCGTGATGAGTATGTCCAAAAAATTGAGCGACAACTGTATTTTCGTAGCGATTAATAATTTGGTAATAATTTTTGCTCCAAACTTGGAGGCAATCGTTTACACCAGGCGGTATGTGTCCAATAATATGCACGGACTCGTTTAACAGCTCCGAAGCTTGTAATTCATTAACAAGCCATTCAAGCTCTCCTGTTGGATCTGAAGTATTCAACAGAAGCCACCAGTTTTGGTTATTGCAGTAATTCATGTTCATTGATATGAGTTTAAGACCAGGTTTTACTTTCACTGAGTAGTATGCGCCCCTAAAAAAAGTTTCTTAGCACAATTTCATAACTTTGTAAACTACAAACTTGTTTATAGTGCTTATTGTGCTGTTTGGCAACCACTGTAGCCAGATTTTTTGCAGATCACTATAAAGCCAATCAATAGAATCGTTTCCTTTTATAAACGACGGAGGGAAACTGAAATCAAAAATTAATAAGATAATCCAAAATCACTTTTTTACCTGTTCACAGGTGTGCTTTCGTGGTTTCCAAGGGCTGGAAAAACTGGAACGTAGCCCAAGTGTTTGTGAATAAGAGCTGACACTTCATTTATTAAGCTTAGCTGTCCTTCTCGTGTCTGATTCCAAATATCATGCGGAGGAATGTCTCCAGTCCAAATAACGTAGTCAATATCTTTGTGGTAAAGACTAATGTGTTTTAACATTTGATC
Organism: Leptotrombidium deliense; assembly: GCA_003675905.2. Classification (NCBI taxonomy): domain Eukaryota; kingdom Metazoa; phylum Arthropoda; class Arachnida; order Trombidiformes; family Trombiculidae; genus Leptotrombidium; species Leptotrombidium deliense. The sequence goes on from NCKV01000635.1 coordinate 2,027, forward strand.
GAATGTTCTCAAAGGAATGTCACAATTTCGGTAATCTCCCCAATAACCACTTCGCTTTTCAGGACTTACAGATGTATCTTTACGACAGCACAGAGGTTCACTACATTCCGCGTTACTTCCAGCGACATAACTATTGTCAATGTGAGTGTCTGATATGTGAAGTACCTTCAACGTTTTGGTCACATTTTTAACTGGCACTTTCGGAGCTACCGGAGGCTTTCTTATTAGCGTCATTTGTACTTGCCAATTATAGAAAGGATTCTTAACGTGACCGCACGAGGAACCCAAAATAATTCCGCAAATTTCAGAGGGGCTTAGAACTAGTTTCGAGAAAACCTTCAAAAATTCGTCCTAAAAAATATTATTTACAACAAAAAATTAAAGTTTTTACGCAATTTATAAATTAATAAATACCTTATAAGTTTTAACGACTCCATCGCATACTTCAGGTGTTTCAATGTGTAATGATTTGCATACAGAATCGACGAGTTTCACTAACTTTTCTCCTTCGACTCCGAATTCAATCAAGTGTTGTAACACCGAAAATCCAAATTTACAAGAATAACACGTAGCAGTAGTCACTTTTCCGTCTTTTATTCCATCGATCACTTCTTGAATATTCAAAGCTTCTAAAATTCGAGCCAAAAATTTGGCTAAGAACTTGTGGTCTGAAGTGAAAGGTGTTTTAGCTGCGGGTGCCTCGACCATAAAATGTTCACTCGGTATTGTAGCACTTCTAGCAAAATCAATGCACGCAAATAAAACCAATAACAGAGAGAGTGACATTGAAATCTTCATTGTCAGTTCTGTAGAACAAAACGAAAAATAATTGAAAATTAAATGAATGCATAATTGCACAACTGGTTACGTTATTTAACTGTATTACAAATAGTGTTTAAACAGATGCTTACATTAAACAAAACGCAGTTTTTTATTTGAATAGAGGATACTAAACAAAGTTCCGTCAATTTGATTATAACTGTTTCTGAAAATTACATAAAATTTGATTGTGCTGCTTTAAAATACATCACATGGCATTTTTGTGTCATAATCTAATCAGATAGTTGAATCGGTTACATATTTTGCTCATCCAATTACTTTTTAGTTTCAATCGTCCGAGCTGAGCAGCTTTCAGAGCGGTTACAATGGTTACAATAATCTGGGAATTTTGGAAGCAAATAATTCATCAATAATCAAAAAAGATAAAATTTATCCAATTAACTTAAACGAACTTATTGTAAACAGCGGCACAACAGCAGATAAAAAGTTTTGTCAAAATTTATTTCAATAATTTTCATCTTTAGCAATCTTTGATAAGAATTTGCACGATGCTTGGCTATGAAGTTTCAACATTGATTACAACAACAATTAAAGCATCTGTGAACATTTCGAAACAAACAAACATAGATTACCTTTTCTTATGTGTTGATAATTTGCACAAACAGTCAAACGAAGTTCAGCACGGAATGCTTGAAAAGCGGTTTTGAAATTCTCCGAACGATGACAACTTGTTCACAACACATACACAGACAAAAAAGTTAACGTTAAATAAACATAATCGACTGACTAAAAGACGATCACTTTTTTCGAAGAATGCGTTTGGAGAGATTTTTCGCAAGAAACGCACTTCTCGTGAGTAGCGAGTTAACTTTCGGAGAAACAGAGATGTGCTGAAGAGGTGGTGTCCCCTAATTACGATTCACTCTCTATTTTTATCTTTTCTCAGCATTTTCAAGTGAGCAAATAATCAAAAAGTAAACACTCAAACATAAAACAATCAATTGCGCATTAATAGAGGTTTTCGAGAAAAATAAACAAATATGAAATCAGTTAATTTTTAAAATATTGCTTTCGTTGCGGTAAACCGTGTTGTTTTGAAAGATTTAAACTGCATAAGAAATCAGTCACGCTTCAAATGTTCGGAAAACTTCCTTCTTCGAAGAACAAAAGGAATCTGTGAAGTCGATGACCTTCTGTACGAAGTCATCATTAAGTCATTCACTATTTAATAGTTCAGTGTCACACGATACACTATATCTGACATTGGATTCAATGTCGCAATTCTTTATTTGTTTAAGAGCTTCTTTCATGAAGCAGTATGCATTGATTGCTAACTTTTTTCAATAAACACGTCAGTGATCCGAATAATTGAATTTTAAAGATTGTCTGCGATGAATGTCACTGCTTTCGCAAAGCGCAGTGAGCGGATTGCGATTAAAGCATTGATCAAAATTGAATGGCGTCGAACGAACAACGTTCGCGAATCGCGAAGTTCATTAACGGCAAATTTTCTGTTTAAAAGTCATGTAAAATTATGCCTTTATTTTTCGAGTTAACGAAGGATGAGTGTTGCAGAGTTTAATAACTCAGATGGTTTAAAATGAAATGTGGGCTTAAACATAATATTTTATTGATGAGGGCTTCCGACAAAATTATAAATCTGCGAAACTTATCGTTGTTACTTTCATTTTCTCATAAACATGAGTTACAAATTGACGTCTTTAGCTTTGTTTTGCATTCTGTTTTCGCGTAAAAGTGATGCAACATCACCAACGATTGATGACGACCCATCGTCTAACATTGTTCCAAACATTATTTCTTTACAGACTTTGTACGACTCGGTTTCTATTTTCAAACACAGCTTTTTTATTTCAAACCCGATCACTGGTATTTTATCGCAATCATTCTTTTTGTTGCGAACATTGGGAAATTTATTTCAGTACATGCCATTTAGTCAGGTTCTCATTAAAATCTCCTCTGCTTAAAATGAATGACTTTTATTTTCAGTTTCTGGTTCAACTGAAGGATGGAATAGCATCAAAAGCATCGTGTCTCACTTGCACTATATTAACAACTTTAATGCGAAGTCAATTGTTCTCAACTAATTTGTTAATACTAACCGCAAAAATGGTTTGCGTGTTATTTCGCCTGTCAACTTATGAAATCTGTCACGGAGTCATTGAATCGTTTAAGGTTCGTTTGTCGATATGTCAATCATAAATCTCTTCTTCTATTCTTCATTTAGAGCACTTTTGATTACATTCGTCTAAATTCTGTTTTAACGAGTGGAGAAATGTGCGGTTTAGCTCTAGGAATGAATTGTGCACTTGAGGTCACAAAGAATTTAAACTGGACAATTGCACTGCCCGAAAGAATTAACAGAATCAATTTTTATGCTAAAACAGTTAAACGCTGGAAAAATGTTGCTCATATAACTGATATTCACTACGACCCTCAATACACGGTGGGCACTACAGCTGACTGCTATGAACCAGTGTGTTGCCGAAAATCACCGAATTTGTTCTCATCGATTTCAACAAGTGCGGGTCTTTTTGGAAATTATCTACACTGCGACACACCAAGTTCGACAGTAAAGAAATCAATCGATAGAATGCTAAATTCGCATAGAGTAAGATTTTTCGAGCATTTTGTGATATAGTAAAAGTTTACTTAAAAGTTGTCGTATGTTATTTGGACTGGTGATATTCCACCTCATGATATCTGGAATTACAAACGAACATCAACGTCAATGTATATTAGTGAAGTGCATCAAATGTTGAATGAAATAAAAGTTCCCGTATTTCCGGCAGTTGGAAATCATGAAGCTGTTCCCGTTAATAGGTTCATATAAAAACTGCAAAAGAGCAGAAATTAATATTTATTTTATTTTGTGAATTCGAATGTACAGCTTTGCACCTCCGGAAATAGATGAAAGTTTGTCGAATGCTTGGCTCTATGAGAAATTGGCGTCGATGTGGTCTAAATGGTTACCAAAAGGAGCAATACAAAATGTGAAACAGTGAGTTTTGTCGAATTAATTCAAATTAAGTGATTAGTTATTAGCACAGGTAATTACGCCGTACGTTTAGAACCAGGATTGAGAATTATATCTTTAAACACAAATTATTGTGCTCGTCTCAATCCTTGGATACTTTACAAGTCAATTGATCCGGGAAATCAATTGAAATGGCTGGTCGAGCAATTGCTGAATGCAGAGAACGCAGGTGATAGAGTTCATTTAATTGGACACGTTCCACCTGATCACAAAGAATGCACCCAACCGTGGCTGTTTAACTTCGTTCGTATTGTGCAACGGTTTAGAGATACGATTACAGCTCAATTTTATGGGCACACTCATCGTGATGAATTTAGAGTTTTATACGATTCTGAACGTAAAAACGATGCAATTGGTTTTGAATTGATTGGTCCCAGTATTACTACTTATTCTGGCACAAACCCGTCTTATCGTATTTATAAAATTAACGAAAACAATATTGTCATTGACTATGAAACGTATACGTTTAATTTAACCGAAAGTCATCTCAGAGGTGAACCAATGTGGTATTTGGAATACAAAGCTTCTTCGCTTTTAAATATTAACACAATAAGTGCTACAACTTTGCATGAAGCTCTGAAAAGTTTGGAAAGTAATTCATCATTTTATAGTTCTTATCATAGGTAAACTATATATTTTAAATTTACTTATTTACATATAAAATGTTTAGGGTTTACTACACGAGAAGTGACGTTGATTACGCTTTGAGATGGAATGATAGACGCAGGGCGTTGCTGATTGATAGTCACAAAGTAATGAAACCAAATGTGGCCCAGCCTTTGTAATCATTATTATATCTCATTCGAATCCCTCGAAAACAAGGCCAGGTCCTTAAAAAGTTATTTTTGGGAGAATATATTATGACTTACACCGACAGTATTAAGAATATTAATCTTATAAAAATTATTTAGCTCATCACAGTATCAGAAGTTAAATTGTTATGTTTAACAAATGAACGGACATTCATTTGAATTGAATAGAACAAAAAGATGTAATAGCAGTATTGAATTACTTTTTATTATAAATCATTTTTTATTTTAATGGTTGAATGAAACATCATTTAAATAAAAGAGTTAAAAATAAATCATATGAAAAAAATCAAAATCTGTACTTAAGTGCATGATTTTGAAAGAAAGCTCTCTGATTTTTTGCGTAAAGAAATATGATAGAATAAAATCGATTACTTGTTTACTTTGTTCAAAAACTTTGGCAGAACTTTCTTCAAAGGAAATCCAACTGTTTTCGGGAATCTTTCACCAATCATTTCTAACTTTTTAAGAAGCGAAGCTCCATTTCGTATCGATGTGTTTAACAGATAAGACTCTGGATAATAAACGAGTGACCAAAAAGAATCGATGGAGATTTTTTTCTCGAAGTTATCGTTTAATATCGGTCGTTGTAACGGAAGACCGAAGTATTTGTCGTTTCCGCTTGCAAAAAATTTTCTTCTCTTTTCTGAATCACACTGATTGACAACACTGAAAATGATAAGAAGAAGGATCACAGAGTACATCGTTTAACACTGACAAAAAGATGAACAATGAATTTCGAACACCAAAAAGTGAAAATATGTGTCCTCATTAAAGTGAAGAATATTTGTTGAAGACGAGTTTAGTTCTATAAATGGTGACCTCAAATAAACAAAAGTTCACAAATAAATTCGATTTGCGAATATTAATTAAACACTTAAATTTTTTAGAATTTTTTACAATTCACTGCCACACCTTTGTTTACTTTCTCCTTTCTGTGAAATCTTCATTAATGAACAAAACTTTTTTATGAACCTTTAAATTGTGGCTAATGTTTTTAAATCGATTATTTATTGTTTGTTAATCGTAAAAAATATTGAAATGAAACACTTAAAAATAGATCACTATAATTCATAAATATGGCATTATATGAAGTATTGGACAAAGTATTCGTTTATTTGAATAGAACAGGTTTCACATAGTCAATTGAGAAAACTTTTTTGTCCGTTACTGTTCGAAATATTTTGATTGATTGATTGTCGGGCACTTTTTGTGACCTGTTTTTAATTTCCAAAACACATGAAACTCACATGCTCTTAAGCTCAGAATGTGACTTTTAAGAGTATTGAAAAGTAGTGTTTGTATTCAACGAAAGCATAATAGACGTAATGTTACTCTAAGAAAAAATCAATTTTCAACTACGCAAATCATTTATTTTCTAATTTATATAGTTTAAATTGATACCAGTAATTTTACTTCACATAAATTATTTAAAAAATATGCTTATATGGTTGTAGAGATGAAATAGACATGTAAAAGTTTTAACAGCTGTAAAAAAGCTAAACTCAATGAGTGACGGTATATATACTTACCGATAGGTAGCGTTGTTGTCCCGTGTCGGCGGGACATATACTAAAATTGGAACGATACAGAGAAGATTAGCATGGCCCCTGCGCAAGGATGACACGCAAAATCGTGAAGCGTTCCAAATTTTTTGCACAATATACCTTTCGAATCCACTGTGGCTATCACATTTCTGGTTATGTAATGATTGTAATTTCGGTTTAATTATGCCTCACGCGTGTAATTAACGTGATTAATGTATTTTGTTCAATATTGTATTACAGTAGAGACAACATTTTTTAAATCGTTTGAGTATAATTCATCATTTTAATCATTAGTATAAGTTTCATTGACTTTTACTGCACTTAACATTTAACAGCAGTTTTTTATTTTTGTGAATATTTTTCAAATTTAAAAGATTGAAGATTAATGTATTGCGTTGTTTGAAATTTATGTTTTGATGGAAAATTAAATTGAGTCATTAAATATTACTGTCACCAATATTTTTCAAGAAATTGAAGTGTTTTTTCAATGTTTGAAAATAATCTAAATAACAGTCACAAGACGAGATTAGTTTGCAGACTTCCAGGAAATCATCGCCACAACACATCATACATTCAACTTAAATTTTGTGTTTTGCGTTGAATCATAGTTGCTCAAATACTCGTCTGGTTATTATTCACCCGTCAACAAATGCGGAGGCGTTTTCTCACTTCTATGTCTCGACAAAATGCAATAGTAACTGATATTAATTAAGAGTAATTAGAGTAAATGATTGCTTATTTAATTAATTTAATCAGAGTATTTATTAAATATTGCGACCAAATGCTAAGAACGATATACACATCTCGGAGATTAAGGAAGCCTCATCAACGGACAATGGTAATTGCGTTAAATATGCGTTTTATTGTTTTATTGTTTCTTTTATTACAACAAAAACTTATCAAACTTTTAATATCGCTGCGCTTGAAACTGTGCAGACTTGAAATTGTTGACTTTGTAAACTTTTACTTGAGCCTTTTTATTTGTGAAAGGGTTAAAAGAGAAGGGTTAATAGAGAGGGAAGGTGAAAAAACAGTAATTTTATTTTTGTTTTATTTTCAAACCTCTCTCATTACTTTTCGCAAGTTATCGATTTCAATGTTTTCATTGTATGTATTTGAAGTTCGCGCTTTTGTGAAACAACCAATAAATGAATCGCTGTTTTGGGTGTTTTCGTGAAGGTTTCGAGAGGAATTAAAATGACAAATCTTTCGTCTAAATTGAATTCAGTGCTGACTTCGCTTCCGGATGACATCGAAAAAGGAGGTGAGAGTGCTATAAACCACGAGATTAATGACAAACGTTAATTTTAGGCTTTTTGTCGGCGACGTCTGTCTTGCATCAAAGAGCGAATGAAATTCGTACTCAAAGAGTCAATTGGCAGTCTTATTTAACTAGTCAAATGATCAGCGAAGAAGACTACCAGTTTATCATTACATTTGACACCGCCAATGCAGAACAAAGAGTCACCATTTTGAATGAAAATCGTACCCAATGCGCGAAAACATTCCTCAGTCTTTTGGGTCACATCGCCAAAGACAAAACAATTCAATACATTCTGATTATTATCGACGATATGTTGAATGAGGATAAATCCAGAGTTGAAATATTTAAGGAATATTGCAAAAGACGAAAAGAATCTGTTTGGAACCCTTTTCTACACCTTTTGAATAGAAACGACGGTTTCATTCATCACATGGTAATTCCTTTTATGTAAATCTTTGCTTAATTGTTTGTTTTAGACAAGCAGAATTATAGCAAAGATTGCCTGCTGGTCGGTAGAGCTCATGGATGGTGTTGACTTGCATATATACTTGAATTGGTTGCGTGATCAGCTTAAAATACAAGGAAACGAGTATCTACAGTCAGTCGCTCGTTGCCTGCAAATGATGTTGCGCATCGATGAGTACCGTTTATCTTTCGTCAGTTCTGAAGGCATTCCAAGTCTAATTAGCGTTCTTTCGTCGAAAGTCAACTTTCAAGTTCAGTATCAAGTAACATTCTGTCTGTGGATTCTTACATTTAATCCTGCATTGGCCGAAAAAATGAGCAAATGTAATGTGATTCCAGTCTTGGCAGATGTACTAACGGAATCTGTTAAGGAAAAAGTAACTCGCATAATCCTAGCCACACTCAGGAATTTAATCGAAAAGCCCGAAAGCAAAGAGATTTCTCGTGACAACGCAATAATAATGATACAATGTAAAGTGTTGAAGCAATTGGACATTCTTCAACAGTCTGGACAAAAGTTCGAAGACGAAGACATAAAAGATGATATCGATTTCCTTCACGAGAAACTGTCCGCATCTGTTCAAGATTTGTCTTCCTTTGACGAGTATTCAACCGAAGTGAAAAGCGGAAGACTGGAGTGGAGCCCAGTGCATTCAAGCGAAAAATTTTGGAGAGAAAATGCATCAAAGCTGAATGATAACAAGTATGAACTTTTGAAAATTCTGATCCGATTGTTGGACACTTCAAAAGATGCACTAGTTTTAAGTGTCTCTGCTCACGATATTGGAGAGTACGTACGTCACTACCCGAGAGGCAAAAGTGTTATTGAGCAGCAGGGAGGCAAGCACATGGTTATGCAGTTATTAACTCACGACGATCCAAATGTTCGTTATGAAGCTCTTCTGTGTGTCCAAAAGTTGATGGTTCACAATTGGGAGTATCTTGGAAAGCAATTGCAAAAAGACACTGACAAAGAGAACCGCATCAATTCTAAAGTTTAGATTTTATTTAAGAACACATTCGCCAATTGAGAGTTGTTTATCCACGTTCTGTGCTTATTGTTATTTAGTCGAGAAAAGAAGATTTATTCAGTCTGTAATCAAGACGAGGAAATTGTTGTTGAAAATTGCGGTCACTTATTGTTGTGAATTTAAAAAATATTCTATCAGAGAATGAATAAACGCAAAATTAGGAGGTTGTTTAAATTTAGGTTTTATATAGTTGCTATGTTCATTTTAATGTTACTCACGTGTTTACTTAATTTCATTTTTGTAAATTGAAATATTATGATATTAATTGCGGGGAAAAGTTTATTGTAAAATAGCTCATGAATACATCATAAAATGAATGTGTTCAGTTGCGCCCGACTTGCAGATTTGATTCATTTTTGAGTCAACAGTGAATTGTAAAAATGTCGACATCCAGTGTGACCACAATTTGAAATGTAAATTTATTTTAAGCGAATGTTGTAAGTGTTCACTTTCCCTGCGAGTGCTTTCTGTGAAAAATTGAATGCGTGAAATAGAATTGGGAACAAAGCGTTGATAGATTTTTAAGGCGATATTTGGTCGGAAACGGAGAAAGTAGGAAAAACGCGACAGTCGCATACCGCTCCTGGTCTGCTCGTATGTCGTTCATTAAAAAAAGCGAATCACCGAAAATGTCAATGAAGCGGCGTTTTTTGGCGACTGTTCGCTGACCTGATTTCGAAAACGCAGCGATTTTAGTTTCGTTGCGAAACGAGAGACAATATTAAATTAATAGTGAAGCAGAATTATTTTAATCCTTTTTTGATTCAAAAGAGGTTTTTAGCCGAAAGCGAATGCGATTTGAAAAATATAAAAAAATATAAAGATACAAACACTAAAAACGAAAATTCGAGTTTTTATTGCAAATAAAGGTTAAATATTTAATAATTATAAGCAAAGTTTAAGGTAAACTTGATTTCATACACTTTTATATTTCGTTTCGCTTTATTTAAAGTAACTTTTATTTTACCACATTTAGAAACGACATCACTATTATTACAAGAATCGCATTATTATTAAACAATTCTCCATTTCTCAAAAAATGCACACTTTTTTGTGTTGCAAAACCATTTTTGCAAAACTTTATTTTTACGTGAAATATTCGAAATAAACGTACACAAATGATGTATTAAGAAAACTTACACTATATTCGTACATTTTTGTATATTTTTAAAAAACGCGATTCGCGAAGAACAGAACGGTGAATAACCCTGATTTGCATCCATTAAATCGCCATTTAATGTTTCCAATCGTTCTTTAAATCGCAGAATTACAATTTCCAAGAATTAATTCGAAAATAAATGTGTTCAATTCACGCGAACCGATGCTCAGTAATTATTCGATATTTGATTGACAAGCAAGCATTTCGCATTTCGCTGCCGAAAAAAATGTGTCTAACTTTTCGTTGGTAACAACAACTTGAAAAAAATATATTGGCACACAAAAATGATATCACTTAAAATTACACTTCTCGCAGTGTTGCGAATTACTGAAGAATGTGAATTCATTTCCGTATTGCATTCATTTCTTGTAAACATTGTCTTTATTTACTTGATACTCAATTCAGGCCATTATTAAGTAGAAAAACTTTCTCCTTTTCCTGTTACTTTTGGCGAAAACAACGTATTTCTGAGAAGACTGAAATTAACAGACATTCAATTAAGAACAACAACATTAAAAAACGTAACCTTCAATTTGCTAATTCTAACGATTTAATACAGCGAAAATCCAGGTTTGTTCTCGTTTTTTGCTGTCAATGTGAAGTCGACTGTAAATCCAGTGCGAATTTGACAGTTATTGTGATTCATTGTAACTGCTGCAATAATTCACCACTAATGCGTGTAACACCCGACAAATGTTTACCAATTGCATATTGTTAAGAAATCGTTGTTCAAGTGTCGTAACATTGTTCTCTTGAACCGCCATTTACTATACGTGCAAGCTGAATTCGAGTGCAATTTGCAAGTCAGTAATGAAAGAAGCGAAAAGAAGTAGACGGAAAAGGCGTTACATGCTGATGAAATTGTACGTGTAAATGAAGTGGTATTCAAATAATCACTGCGAGTAGCTCAAATCGAGAACAAATCGAATGAAATTATGTTTGTTCCTCCACCTTTTTCCCTGACAGCGGTTTTCGTTAAATTTTGAATTTCGAGATTTTTGTGAGTTCGCAGTTCGCAGTGCATTCAGATTTGTTATACATGTACTCACAAGTTTTGTGTTGCTTTTATTGATCATAGTTTTTAGCGCCGGAAAAATGGGTCGCTTTGCTTAGCTTCGCTTAATGGTCGCCGTTTCTGGTGGACTTGTTTGCCGCTCTTTCTCCGAAATATTCATTCAAAGCGTGGTTTGTTGTTTCTGCTGATCTTAATTTCAGCAGCCATTCCTTCGCTTTCACGAAACTCCTGAAAAGCTTGCAAAGTTTACTTTTGTTAGCCTCAAAACTTTTTTCAGAGTGCTGCAAACTGCGAATGTAACTGTTGTACGCGTTTCGTGTGTTTCGTTTTCGTCTTTGTAAACCTGTGAACTGTTCTTTTTGTGACTATTTTGTGCACAATGTCCAAATTTGCTCGCTGTTTGCTGTTCATCACTGTTTCTTCGTTTATTATTTGCGTGAAAACAGTCGCTTCCGAAGAGGACAATGTTCGCGATGAGTCTGAAGAGTCTTCATTGACAATCACGTTTCCGCAGCGCAGAACTCCGCGCAGATTTCCGATCCTGTCCGCTATTGTGTCCTCTCTCATGTCTCCAGAAAGACGAGACTTCGGCGATAAACCAAAGAAGCCACCGCAGATACAACATCAAGCATCTCAACAGCATCATCACACAGAAAAGGAACTTCGCGTACCGCGACGATATTCTCCGCCGGACGCTCGCAACCCGCAGTCATTCGAATCCATTGCCACTGAAGTGATTAATGACGAGGAGAATGAGGCCGAAAAGCCGACCAGAACTCGTCGCTTTTTTCTCGTCAATATTTTGTCTCGAATGCTGCGATCTGTCAATTTCACAATGGTATGTAATGTGTAACGCTTTCATGTGTCAAGCGAAATTGGACTCCAGCGATTCTATCAACTAACGCCGTCTTATCTAATCTGAATTGTGTCCCAATTTTGTCCGCTTTCTTGAAATAACAGCGCACAACAATCGAAAAGAGCGTTACTTTCACTAAAAAAGTTTTCCGCGTTGTCTCCGTTCCAGTCTTCGTTCCAAATATGATTTCCGTAAATAAACAGAAAACGTGTTTAACTAATGTTTACTGTCAGCAAAAGGCATCCGTAATTTTAAATCACTGTGAAAGCTGAAATTGCGCTTTCAACTCTTTCGTTTCATTTATTCACGTTTTTTAAAAAACACTTTTCATTGCATCCAAAAACAGATCACTGAAGACATGCGAGTTGGTTCTTCGTCACGCGCTTCGTGTTTGGCATGTAACGCAGTGTCCGCACTCTTTCTCAGTCCCTTTTATTCTAAAGAAGCAATGGTCGCAGCGGCGAAGAGTGTTTGCATTTCGTTTAGACTGCAATCGGCAAGAGTGTGTCGAGGATTGGTGCACTCGTTTAAGGTATGAAAGACAAATATGATTCAATCGCAATTAACACGTAGCATACATGACATAACACTGATACGTGAAAAAATTGACAACGAAATAAAATTGTAACGTAAACCAAGGTTAAGCAACCTTTTCCGATCTTTTTCTGTCGATTCAAGAAAATGAACAGCGAAACAGAAAATAGATATCACAGTGCCTTGACCTTAAGCTTGTTTAGCGAAGTTGAGATTTATTTTTAAATTAAATTGAAAACAGTTATTTGCTTTTTAAAATGAAAACTGAAAAGAAACAACTCACAATTATGCGAATGATTAACCATCAATTATGGACAGTGTCTTAAAATACACTGCAAAGAACCTCGTTTACCAAATCAGGGACAATTACAATCACATTCTCTCGAAGTAGCAAACTGCTCGCATTGCATCGAAATAGCAACTGCAACACGCACCTTAATTAACCTTTATATTTATGGTAACGTTCTTACCGTTTCACTTAATTGCGAGACGAGTAATTATTGTCATTATTGTTAATTAATCAGTGACTGTGTCACAGGACGATCTCGATTACATTAGAAGACACACGAAACTGACACGTCGTGAAATGTGCGGAGTACTATTCGGATTGGACTGCGCGCGAACAATCACTCATAACTTAAACTGGACAATTCCAATTCCACCACGAAAAACAGTGCCAAACAAGATTCGCAGAAGTTCAAAGCCGACGGATATCTCTGAGACTCGACCCGTTCGTTACGGACACGCAG
>NCKV01000636.1:0-15287 GCA_003675905.2 Leptotrombidium deliense
ATCTGTACGAATGTGTCTTCTGGTAAATTTACGCTAGTCACGATCCATTGAGCAAACAGTGATTCAGTGCAGTTTTACATGTTTAATTGTATCGTGATTTACTCGAAGTTCGTATGTTGCAATACTGTTGTTGCTTTTCGTGCCCGATTAACGAACTTTCAAATTGCGTTTCACTTCATTCTCGATTGCAAATGTTGTGAAACAAACAAAGAAAGAAAATAAATATTTGTAAGTACGACAATATTTTTCGATATTTCAATTGAATTCCATTTTTTGTGCACGAATTTCGTAATGCTTTTAAAAGTCATCGAAAAAAATGAATTTGATACATTCTAATAATAAACGAGCTTCGCTTTCGATTTAAAACGAATTCATTAATCTTGCTAAAAAAATAAGAAGTTCTAAACGAGTGTTTGCTTAAGTTTATTATCGTTTTCTTTGTTCGCACTTTTTTTGAATGAAAATTTGAATGAACAGTTAAACAAAAGTTGTATTGTCTGCGTTTATTGCATTCATTGAGCGCACGAAGCGATTATTCGTGTATTCGTTTCAAAACTGTATTACAACCGATTGACTGACTGTTATATAAAAATGAATTGCATTGCGTTAACTTCAAAGTTCTTGTTTCGAGCCGAATGCGAGTCGTGATTTTAGTTGGCGATCATTAATTAAGAATATCATTATAATCGCTTTAAAACAGTTCTTTTAACTTGCTTTGAAACAAAAAGTTCTTAAATTAGCTTTCATTTTCTTGAATTATACACATTCGCTCACAAATTAAAGAGACGAAACGGGACCATGTTTTTCAAATTCTAATACCGTTTATTCTTTTAATGGAATTTTTTAAATTATATTTTCCATTATGTTTCACATTTCAAAAATACTTTCACAGTTTTTACTTTCAACTGTATTATAAAAAAACCAAAATACTATAATTTCGAGAAACGTAATGTAATGTAATATTATGTAGTTTATTAAGTATACGACTTTTAGGACACAACTTTTTTAGGTCATCTTTTGCAACGAAAAGAAGTGTTTCACTTTTTATTTTATTTTTACAAACGAAACAATAATAATAATCGAAATTTAGCTGCGAAAATGTTTAAATGCTTCTGAAAAATGTCTCACAATTTGTAACATAAGAAACATGATCGCAATAATGCATTTTACGCGCAGTGCAGAAAGTAATGATCGCTGCGAAAGTGATGCGAATATCCGACACGTCGCAATTAACTAAATACGTGCGCAGCTAGCTCGCAGGTTGAACATGCCTCGCTTCACGCATCGTTCGCAAGACACGCAGTTTCGCCGTTTCAGTCAAACAAACACTTTTATTTCACTTTTTTGTAACCAAAACAGATGTAATTGTAGATACAAAATTCGCTTCCGTCTTAAGCAAACAATGCAATGTAATCAATACTGAAACCGATGCGCTTTATGCAATCGTTGACAGAATAGACACAGGCGAGATGCATTATCGAAAACGCACATTTTCTAATTAATTGACCGTTGAATGAAGAGAGCCGTGAGGTGACCGTTCACTGTTTCCTTCAATTTACGTTTCAATGCGTAAAAAGTAAATTCTTTTTAAACTCGAAATAATAGTTTGTAAGCGAAATGCATTACAATGCAGTGTATTATTATCCTCTCAACCCTTCCTCATTTTTTCGGTAATCGATTACATTTTTGATTCACTCGTGACTCGTAGCCAGTTTATTTCAAATAAAAAACTCTCTTTTCGAAAGCAAAACAACAGTAAATATTTACTATTTTAAACTATAAACAATTTGCTGCGTAAATAAACGTAAAAAACGAGATATGTTCTTTGAAAAACAAATTTTACGGAAAACTGGCCATTCATTCGCTTTTCATTGCGTATTCATGCAATGTATTGACAGTTATATACGTTTACTGTTGCATTCAGGCACAAACAACTTTGATCGTAAAACATCGTCGCAACAGTCAGCAATCGGTGCGTTTTCTTTTAGCAAACAATTAAATTAATTGAATTCAAAAACAGAAGAGATATTATCATTCATTTAGAAAAACGAATAAACGAAAAGAAAGCATTCATTCGCTTTACTTTAAACAAAAAAGCTCGTAAATCAAAAAAGTTATCTACAGTTTCGTCATTAAAAACTACTGAATCGCGTGAAATGCAATGAAAGTCATTCGTTTCGCGTAACAAACGTAAAAGTTGAAAAATAATAAATAAATATCTTGAAATTAGTCGCAGATATGTTTTTGTTTCGTTAAACTTTTCTTGCTTTCGTTTTCACTGCATTTTTATTGACTTTTATTTGAATGGAAATGTGTTTTCGTATTCATTTCAACTCGTTTTGTTTGTGTGTGTTCACTTGCATTTGCTTATGTAACATAATATGCAATAAATCAATGATTGCATTGTATTCGTTTTGCGAGAAGTTTACAGAAAAATTAAAACATGTTTACGTTAAACTTTCAAGTTACTTCTTATCCATTGTATTCTATATGGGATCGGTTTTGTAAAGCAACTGTTCTCAGTTTTATCTGAATAATAATCACTGCAATATTGTTGTCTTCGGATTTCTTGTAAACGGGAAATAAACGTCAAATGCCGTCAATTAACGCATTGAACGTGCTTTCGAGACACAGGGCATAATTTTTAAGTGTTTCACGTAAAAATGTTTTTATCGCAAAGATCAGCAGCACACACACACACACATAAACGTGAACATAATTACAATCATTTTTGAGATGAAACTCAACCCGCAATATTCACACTAAACGTTCACGAATTTTTTAGTAACTACGCTTTCAGTGTTTCGGTTACTTCTCTGCTCTCACAAAGAAACCTAAAATGTGTACATTTTGAAGGATGCTTTTACTTGTACGTAACAAACAACTTTTCAGTCATCGAAAACGTGAATGTCTGCTGTTTGCACATTTATTTTGCATCTTATTTCTTAGCTCGCAAATTGAACGTTGCATTTGTTGCATAAATACGTTGTTTTCGCCGAATAACTGATCACCGAACGAATCGTTGTTTCACTGCTCGCAAATAAGCGCAACAATGTAACTGAGAATGAAATGAAAAACAGAGAACATTCACACACACAAACAATATATGTATGCTAATAAAGCGTATTTCACGAGTGCAGTGCACTAAAACGACTACTTTTGACGGCATCGCAACGGTAATGTAATGATTCGTAAGCAATAATCAGCGGCATTCTCTGTTCTCCGGTTTCTGCTCAGTTTTCGGTTTTCGGTTTTCGCTGAACGCTTTCACGACACTTGCGTGGCCAGGTTTTTGATCTATTGATGAGACTCGCATTCGCTTTCACTAAATTGTGAAGTACTTCTATTAAAACAATTTAACAAAGCATCAGCAGTCGTCAGAAAGCGAAAAGTATACTAATGCGAATGCTTTCAACGAGATCTTGATTAGTCGAACGAAATTGAAAATTATTTCGCTGCTCAAGTGAAACTGAAATGAAATTCTCGTTCGTTTAAAAGGCATTTAAATCGTTGTGATTATTGAAATGAAAAACGAAAATTGCCATTTGCCGACAATGAATATGCTAAAGACTTCACGTTTTTATTTGAGAAACAAAAGTTGAAAGTACAGCAGCAACAAATTGTCAATCATTTATTTGTGCCTCGTTTGGTTTAGAAGAGCATTTTTCAACAACGACACTCACTTTTATGGTGAATGCGTTAACAGCAACTTTTGAGAAAATATTTCAGCACTTTAAAAACTAGAAAATCGTGTGTTGTAATAAATATATCGAAAATATATATATATATAATAATTAAATGCGAACATTACTTGAATGTGAAATAAGTGCATACGTAAAGTGTATCCAGCGAGACGCCTTTCTGCAAATTATAATGCAAATGTTTCTAATAAATTATTTCAAACTTGAATGCCTTTTGAAACGCGAAAATGTAATGAGACGAGTTTGTATTGATTTTCAGAATTGCAAAACAACGTTCTATAAATAAAAATAATAAAATATATATAATCTCAAATCTCATGCATTCGCATAAATAAAAGGCGAACATAAATGTCGTTCTCGGCATTAATCTTTGATCGAACGATGCACACGCACCAATGAAGCGGCAACATTTCAATGTAAACTCTATTGTAATCATTTGTCTTAAATGTAAACCGAAATCTTAAATCTAAAATCTGTCTCACAAAAAACTGCTATTAAACGTATTAATGGCAAGCAAAGATCTATTTCTGCCACAAAAGTGAACCGCCAATTTTTCGATTGTATTCACTCTTATGCCGCAAGAGAGCTGTCAAACAAACAGTTAAAAATTGTTTCTTAACCGAATTTAGTAAGCTAATCATTTATAAAGTGTTTAGATTTCATTTTTCAATCACTGAGTTATGTATGAAAGCTAGACACACATCACTGCCATAACGAGACTTAAAGAATTTAATTTACTAACACAAACACCCACAGATAAGTTGCAATTTCTATCTTTAAGATGCATTTTAATATTCAGCGAATTACTGCTGTAATAAATTCGAAACGTGTGCTAATTGCTTACCACAGCAAAACGTTTCAGAGTCCGCATCAATCACAGTGTATCAGCGTTCAAAATGCAATTTGAATATGAATCAGTGCTGAAATTTAGCATTCAAAAATGAATCGTTCCGTGATCAATTGATTGCAATGATGCTAATCGAAAGCATCTTTCAATTATAATTGATTAAAGAAGAACGGGTTCAAGTTTAGGTGTGAATGCAGATAAGTCGTGACGATTGGCTGTGGTTCAGCATCGATCCTGTTTGTCTTTAAAAATATGCACCTTTCGAGTATTATATACATGTACTTTCAGTTACATAATTTACTTGAAGTGTCACAGCGAATAATTCACAGATACGCATTTTATGCACACTTTTGAGCAGAGAAAAAGTTGCGAATCAATCGACTGCTGCGTGTGAAACAAACGATGCAATCAACAAAGGATTAAGTGAACGTTATAATGTCGCTTTCGCTCGCTTTCGTGTTTATTTATGCAAAAATAAGAATTATATGTAAAAAGACACGAAAAGTTCACGCGGAGGACGTTTAACCTTGCATTTGCAAATTACATCTCCTCACAGATATACTTATGTATACTTAGCAATAGAAACATACTATACACAACACATACGTGTACACACAACAACATTTCCTTCGCTTGTTTGTATAAAAAAGTAAAACCATGAAAAAAGATCGCTTGAAAATTCACTGCAAATTGTGTATACGCTGAAAACTTTTTGCGAAGAAGAATCGTTACCCTTTTTTGTCTTTTTGTGCGATCACTTATCGTGATTCTTGAATTACGTGTGCGACACTTACAGTCGTCTGCCGTAATTATTCAAGAAACACATTTGCACAAGATGATTTGTGTTGCGAAATTGGAAAACAGAATGAATATTACGGAACCAATAAAAAAGTTGACAAATTTCTCATTAATATTGATATATGAAAGAACACCACAAAATTAGAAAATAATTGCTTGCATACGAATCGAGAAACAATTGCTTTGCTTCGTTTGCAAGTTATACTGTATTAATTGTAACGCCTCTGAATAAATGGTCTAAAATTAGTGTGCAATTGAAAATACAATTTAGCGTATTTATTATAAAAAAGGAATTGTTTTCGCAGTTTGAAGGAAAGATTGAGCAGTGGAGAGCAGTGAGAACGCGAAAGTGCAATCATCGCAGTCGGAGTTCGGTTCGCAAGTTTGCTGCGTTTGTTGCGCATTTGCGAAACTCAAGCACAAAACTTGAGTTTTGGTTCTTTCAAACTTTTCGTTCACATTTCAAGTGAGCTTCGCTGGATTCGTGTTTCGGTTGCCACTTTGTGTTGCCTCGCGTTTGTTCGCTTGCTTGCTTAAATAAACGAATGTAAACTTGTAGTGAGCGGTAAAAAATTGGAAGCATAGTTTCGCGAAGTGACAGTGATTTCTTTTTCAAGTCCAAATACATTTCGAAAATCAAATTTCCGTTTTATTGTTTTGTTTGAATTGAATCGTTGGTGAAGCGTTCACTGGTTATTGCTGAATGTTCGCTGCTACAACTGCGGACTACAATTTTCGACGAGCAAACAATGTTTTTGTGAGCAAACTATTTGCAACTCAACTTTGATGTGTCTGAAAAAGTATTGACAAATTGTTGGTTCGTCATTGCGAACTTTTTAATTCGGTGAGTCTAAAAAACATTTAACAAACGTTTTAAATACTTTGAATATTCACGATTTGCTCGGTCAAGGATTGTGTTTTGTGTTTCTGTTTGTCTTCTTTCATAACTTTCGTTTTAAGCTTCATTTTAATTTGAATTTAATTCGAAACAAGCATTGCTTGCAATCGTTACATTTTAAAGATAAAAACGTGAAATTGTTGAATGTGCTTTTATTGTAATTGAAAGTTCGCTTTTAAGTCGAAAAGAAAACAATTCGATTAAATTTGCGGTCAAACGATGAAAAAATGTTTACATTTTATACAAATTCATACACAATGTAACAATGATATTCAGCGTAAACTGTTTTTATTCATTGACTTCATTGCTGACATTGAATGAAATAAAATGTAAATACAAGCCTTCAAATTTTCGAATTTCGAGTGCAAAACCCACAACGAAATTGCAGTCGACGAGTTTGTGAAGAAATTGCCTGAAAAGCTGTAATCAACCGTCGAACAGCGTTTAGACTGTCAGTTGCGAGCATTTTAATGTTCAATCGAAAAGAGTGTGTGTGACATTCATTTTGTATGCAAACAATTGTGAGTTTAGTGAGAACAGTGTTCATTGCATTTTTGTTGTCATAATTTAAGATTAATGTCGATTCAGAAATGTTAAGAAACGTGAGCCACATTTTTCTTCTTAATTTATATTTGTGTGACGAGATATTTTGTGAGCCCGAATATTTGTCTGAAAACCAAAATGGAAAATTTAATTGAATTCGAAGTTTGAAAACATTTTTCTTTTGAAATGTAAAAAACACATTTTTCAGGTGTGTGTAGGATGATGACGCGAACGCTGCTCAAATAATTTCGCTTTACTTTTATTGCATCAAAAAGCTGAGCAAAAAAACAAAAGATGAGAAAAACGTTGCACACAATTATTTGCGAACAGCTCCTCTGTTTGTGAGTGACACCCGACTTTTGACGTGCAAAGAATACCTTTTTGTTGCCAGAATGGAAAGTACAGTTCGCATATACGATTGAAGGCAAATTTTGAAAGCTTCTTGGAATCGGTGAACTGTCTGAATTGTCTGACTGGCCACCTGTGGGCCATCGTTCTTCGATCGTTACACACAATGAGAGCAACGAACAACCCTTCAAATAGACAACTTTCATACATTTTTCTTTTTACAAATTTTACAATATTCGTCAAATACGATTCATTGTACTTTCTCTTTGTTAAACACAAAAACAAATGTTTGTTCGTAAACGAATACGGCAAACATGCGAAAAGTACGCAGAATACATTGATTGTTTGAACATGGTTCTATTTTTATGTATTTCAAACCATTCAGAAAAGTTATTTCCCAAGTGCAGTCATTGAAGTTTCCTTATAAGTAATAATAAGTCGATGTTTGTTTCAACTTTTCGAGAATTTTTTTAATAATGACTTAAGAATGAAGGACACTTTTAATTCATCTCTAAATGGGATATAAACATTACTGCACAATTTCTCAATACTTAATACAATCGCATTATAAGAATGTAATTTAATTTAAGGACGTTTACAATTTTGGACCACAATTACTTTGTTGTTGTTTTCTCGTCGTTTTCACATTCTCATAAAAAATAAATGAGCCTACTTTTTTCAATTTTCCTTAAATTATAAAAATTGAGCACTTTCTGTTTCAATTCCAGACTAAGAAAAAACATCGTTAAACGAGTGTTTCCTCGAACTGCAGCAAAACCGAATTTTAAACGTTGTCACCGATTTCGTCCTCAGTGTTCAATTGTTGTGTGACCTCAAATACAAGACTGCACAAGAGAGGGATGGTTTGAATAACTCAGCATTTGAAGAGCAGAAAAGACATAAATAAAAATTTGCCAGTCAAGCAATTACTACGTAACGAATAGAATGGAAGAACCTTTGACTCCTCGTGAGTTTCTGCATCGCTATAATCTGCCGCAATTGGTTCGCATTCATGACGCACATTTGCATCAATTACATACTTCTAGAGCGTCGACCGCGAAGACGAGGTGCAGCGTGGACTCAATGGCGACATCGTCCTCATCAGACTCATCCTTTGCACAGAAAGCGTTAAACAATTGTTCTGATGAAGATTTAAGACGAACTGAGTGCAGTGAAAAGATACTTGATTTGGATCAACCTTTTTTGTTGTACAAAGCGTACTCATCTCGACAGGTGATTGCACATACTCTGGACAGCAATGACGGATGTCCACAAGTATCGGCATTTAAAAGGGTGGGACCTGCTCTACTTATTCCCGAAAGTTATACAGGTAATTGTGAATTTGCAATTTATTATGATCTGCATTATGTGTGTTCACAATTTGCTTTGACCAAAACTGGTTTCATTCGAATTTTACACTTTTGACATCCTTTTTACACAACAATCAACGAATTTGTACAAATGTATGCGCGTCGTTCACAGCGAATCGTGACTGTCTCGTCCGCAGTCTTCACACGTGCAGTAATTAAGCGTTGCGAACGCATATTAGCTTCAAGAAGCAGGACAAGGCTTTGAAGTGCTGCTAACACTAAGATCTAACTGTTTGTGTTTAGCGATTGTTTTCTGATAATAGTTACGTTCAACTATTGAAAGCTGCTTTCGGCATTCACATTGTGCATCACACGAATCAACAGCAATCTGCATTCACCGAAATTGACGTTCGAACGCCTCGATTATAATTTAAAGAATATATTATAAAATTAAAGGTCGCTGCAAATTCGTCAAAGCAAAGCACTCAAATACTTCAACACCAAAAATAAGGTTGAAGATTAATAGCATAAAATGTCCTAATTTAACGCTGCATTTCTCTAATTTTGTTAAACTTTTGTCGAGAATTCGGTTAAATGTGTGAAAACCAAGTCATCGTTTTTAGGGTGGAAACGGAATTTCATATTTAACATGTATGCAAATGCGTTCAGTGTGTCGCATCATTTTTTTGTTGTCGTGACTTCGCTTTAATTTCAAATTTGAATGAATAATAAATCGCTGTTTGCGGACTAATTTGTACATAATTCATAAATGCGAGCAAATCGGTGTCAATATTCCGTTATCTGTGCAATCTGTAATCGTTCACGGGTTCATTGGTTCATTAAATTAATCGCGACTCAATTTAAATCGAAATCATTATTGGAGCAATGCCATAATGCTTTTTAAGAAACACAAAAAGTAATGTTGAATTTGCCATGCATTTCACGATCACTTTTTGTCTTTGAATAAACTTTCTTTCACGCAATTAAGTAATCGAAATAATTGGTACACAGTTTAGTTTCACTTTACTGATTGTCTGAAAAATTGAATACGTGTGTTCTGAATTTAAAATCGTAAAACGACAATCTGAGTAATCGAGAAAATAGTTTTTGGCTGACAGTGAACTGTTGATCGAATAGCAAATGTTTTTTGCATCTATTTTCATGCACAAAACATGATCTTAATGGTTGCGTGATGAGTGTGTACAGTGTGTAAGATATCGCTAATTTGAATGTTTAATTGCTTACAATTGTTTGTTTTGAATTGTAATCGTTGAGGAGAGTCGTTTATTAAGATTCATTGAATCGGCGAACAAAACATGCACGAAATATGGTGCTTTTAAAAGTGGTCATTGCTTGTTAAGCACACTCGAAGACACACAAAGATAGCGAATCATTCTTGTTTGTGTGACAAGGTTTTGCGTTTCGTTAAAAAACTTGAATCACAATTCAATGAATATTCGAATTGATGAAGAATGCTGTTTGTTGCAGATACGAACTGAATTCAATCTTGTGCTTTCGATATCTTGCCAATTCAAAAAGTAATTCATGTGTAATTTACGAGTCGTGCACACAAATTTATCTTAAAATTCAAATAATTTCGTTCAATAAATTCAAAGCGTTGTGTAAACCTAAATTTTGACGAAATTCAGTTTGAGTTTTTCGGTGCGATTAGGTTTTCGAGAAGTTCACGGCTGTTGAACTCGGCACTGTTTTCAAGAAAATGCGATTCTCTTTTATACTTTTCTATCTCTTATTTTTGCTTATTAAATCTGAGAACATAATTCATAGAAAAGAAATCGCGTTATACGAGAGAAGCACGCAATTCCCAGAGTTTAGAAGACAGTGAAATCGACTTTCGTCTTTCGGTACCATTTCAACCTTAACCTTAAAAGCGAAAGCTGAAATGGCGAACACACAAATGCGTGCACAATGGGTGCACAATGGATGAAATCGTTTAAACTAACTATTCGTGCTCTTTGTGATCGCGAAGAGGAAGTGATGTTTCCTCCCTTCTAATATAGCTGTTTATTGTGATGTCCGCGCTTCAGTGATCAACGAGCAGAAAGTTGTGCAAATCAGAGGCGTGTGGCCAACAAAGGTCGATGGACTGTAATTACATTCACGTCGAAATTGCCCTTTAAAAAGTAGTGAACACAAATTGCGATTATTTTCACATTTCATATCAATTTCAGCCATAATGAATTGTGAACATTCCTTTCGCGATTTATGCTCGAAAAATATTGAAGCTGCGAGCAAAGTTTAATAACTGGGAGTATATGATTTTCGAAAACGTCGAGCAATTCCGTTTTCAAAATGAATGTTTCAATAGGCACCAAAAGCCTCCTATTTCACTCTCCTATGAATCGATTGCTTTTCACAATTCACTTAAAAATTTTAGCTGCAATGGAAAAGAATTACAACAAATGTGTTGTTCAATTGTATGTAGACTCTCACGTCCACAGAGTCAGTGCGCTTCAAATGCAGCGATTCGTTTTAATTGACAACGAAAATAGCAATGAAAGTGTGAGTGACATACTGAACGACCGAATCTCGGTGACTATTTCTTGCGAATGTTTTGTGGAGCATTTCATTTGTCAAAATTTGAAGTACATCTTTTATTCCTCCAACACGACATGAGAAACATTTAATTTAAATTTTCACACTCCGTTGCGTTCAACAATAAAGCACTCATTTCTCTTTAATCACAAAACAATTAAACTAATGTACTAAACTTCAAAACTTGTGAACGACTGAAAGTTTCCGTCACACGTACACTTTCATTGAACAACATTTAATTCACAGAATTTCCAAAAAAATTGTGATTACATCATAAATATTTCAGGTGTACTTGAATTGTACGCCATTACTGCCTCGTAAAGTGAATAACCGTTTCACAAAAAATTAGTGATCTAAAGCCGGAAAATTAAAAGAACACTTTGTAACGAAAAGTAATCAATTATTTAGAAAGCAGATTAGGAGCCGATCACATATGTTTGAACCGAAAAGAAGTGAAGTGATGAACAGTGACAAAACGTGCGCAAATTTTTGATGATCGTTTTAAAGACAAGCAGTACTTATTTTTGCCAATTTTTTTCAGGTTGGTTCTCACTCGTAACGAACCGAGGACAAACTGCTGGTTATTTTGGCACGATCGATGAGGTAGCAAAAGCTCAAGTTCCGTACTTTTTGACAAGAGACGAAATTACTGGTTTCCTCGTTCCAAAAGATCCGTTAATTATTAACAACAAAACGGTGAACTCAAAAACTAAGTACAGTCAAAGCAGTCACGAGAAAACGAAGATTAAAGGAGGAACGGTTCTAAGGTTTCTAGGAGTTTACGAAGACATCTCTGCTTTAGTTCTCGGATTGAAGAACAAAAATTCATTACGTTCCAAAAAGTCGACGGCTCCTTTCGAACACGGAGCTCGATACGCAAAGTGCATTTCATTTGCAAATGGATCCTCCGGAGAAGTGGTTCTTATAGCGATTACCGAAACTGGAAGGTAGGCATCCTCGAACGAATAGTTGCAAATAATTAAGCTCGCTGCTGTGTTCGTAAATAGATTCTATGTGGTCTGTAAGCACCCGAACGTTTTAAGCTACAATCACGTTTATTCGATACATAATCTGCTGAGAATCGCAAAGTTGCCTGTTACCGTGCAGTTAGTAATTGGTCCGAAACCGCGTAATTATGTTCCTTCGAATTCTTCGGATGGCAAAAGTAGTATCGAAAGGATTGAAAACGAAGCGACAACTTTCACTGCAGTTTTGTGTTTAGACGAGATAAGAGTGAGTATACTTTTGCAAATTGTAACATAATGAGTTTGTTGATCATTAAGAAGCAGAACGTGTAATCTTTGCTATCTAAGATTGTAACTAATGACTGCTCAATTTAAAGGTTCGAGATGTGATCCTTGCATGCACTCTGCGTCCACAGCCACTTCTAAATGAACCGATTCGTGAAAAAAGTTCGCTTTCGTCCTCTTTGAGAAGAACGCTGAGAGGAAACCGTTCGACCAGTAGAACCGAAGATTCTCCAGTCCTTCTCGAATTCGATTTGGATTCTAGTTTCACTTTTGTTCGCACTTTCGTCGAGAAAAACGGAACTCTTTCCACTCGAAAAATTCCAGAAATGGTTGTGCAACGAATTGCATTTTGTAACTCAGAGGCAGAATTTTGGAGACGACAAATCAAAATTTCACACGACGTCACTCCGAAACCAATTACAGACTCGAATCAAAGCAACAATCAACGGAAATCGATTTTAAACGAAGAATTTCAAAAGAAATTCGATAAAACAGCGTCCATAGGTTCGCGAACTTCAAACATTTCGAATGTTTCTAAAATATCGAAAATATTACAAAAGTTTTGGAATCCGTTGAAGAAATCGAGTAGAAAAGCTGACAACGATTGTTTCGATGAAACTGAAGACACACACACTGAAGAAGTGAGCAAAGAGAAAAAGATGAACGAAACGTGTAATAAATCTCAGAAGCATTCACTGAAAAGTGTATCTCCGTCTTCAATCGCAGACTACCATTTCTATGAAACTCTTCGCAAAGTGGACGAAGTGAAGTTACCTCCGAAGCAAAAACTAGCCCGAAAACAAACGCTGGACATTATATTTCCTGAATTCAAGGTGGATAAGAATGGATACATTCTTTCATCGCAGAAATTCGTAAAGAACTCGAAGCCCGAAGAGTAATTAAGCGATAATTGTTCACTTCATTTCTAGTCACGTCAATGTTTGTGATATTTTAATGAATGCAAGTCTGTTTCGCTGAACTATGTTTTGAAAATTTAATTGCGTTTTTTGAATTCAATCGATTTGCTTATCTTTTTGTGTATCACTTTTTGTAATTTTAATACATCCAATAAAACCGCTGTTTTGTCAGACGAAATATGCAAATCATTTTATTTAATAATGTCTGCCGGCTATTCAAGAATCGAATGCATTTCTGATTTCCTTTATTTGACAAACACTTTCTGTAATTTATTACCTTTATTGCGATTTAATGCGATTGAAATGCAATCACAGTAAAACTCACTTTTTGTGGTTTCTGTAATTGCTGCTTTAAGAAACAATTTTCCAGTTCACAGCAAGCAATTTAAGACGCTTCGAGCAGTGATCGAACCACTTATATACAAATCTGTCCACTGTCCATTTATACTTCATTCAGCAGTGAACTGAATCGAATTTAGTTGAACAACTTACACAAACCTTAACACACAAAATCTTACAGTTTTATTTCGTTAGTTTAGAAACTCAATTTAAACAGAGTCGTGGATGCAGTTTTTTCAAATCGCTCTTCCTCTTCGTTAGTCAAAGTCATAAAAAATCCAAAGGCATTCAACGACTTTAATGGTATGTTTTAATTAATGGCAAAGGCAATTGAGGTTCTTTTCTGCTAATTCTTCAGATATTATTGTGGATGTTCACAAGTGTGAACCACCATCACTGAAGTACAGCCATGACGAAACATGTGCTCTATTGCGATGAATTATTTCGTAAAAACTTGTAGATACTGTTTCTGGTTAAACCGAGAATGAAATTTAATGACTATCTGAGAGAACAAAGTTTTTCTACAGTTGAGAACAAAGCTCTGTTTGCCTTTAGAAAGTGAAAGGCAACTTGGTTACTTATTTTGTTACAAGAGGTAACCAGAGGTGGTGTCGTGACAACTCGTCAACTTTCAATCCTTTATATACGATTGGGTTGGGTTAGGCAACACATTTGGCACACACATGTCAATACTTTTCAATGAGTTGACGAGATGTGACTAAACCCAAGAGGTATTCCGCGCTGCGATGTAAATGAATGTTAATACACATTTCTACGCATTCATTTGAATGACTGCTTTGATATTGCGTGAGCTAGTTGTAGAAATGAGTAATGAATGAAATGACGAAAATTTTTTATTTTACGAATTTATAGACCATTTTTTGTACGATACTTTCAGTGACTTGAAGGCACTATTTCTTGTAAATTTTATATGTTATTTGTTGATTAACTGAGAGAAAACTAAGTTTTCTGCAATTGAGAACAAAGCGCTGTACCAATGAAACTTATCATGTTACATCAAGTGTTGATTATTGTTCAGGAACTCATAATACAGCTTTACTTTGCTAAACAAATGTGGAGTGTGAACTGAACGACGGTACTGTTCGAATTTGCGATTTCAGAGGGCACATGCATTTACTCTATTTAGCGGAGTATCTGGTATGTATACAAAAGAATACTAATAATAAAATTGAATGCGAATGTTTAAAATCATATGTAAAAATTAGGTCAAGCATAGACGATTATTTCACATTAAGATTAAAGATTTACAATTGATTTATTATATAATCAACATTGGTAAATATGAAACAGAAGCGAAGTTTTCAAAAAATTTTCATCGACAAGTTTCTTAAAACAAAATATTTTTGCTAAAAATTTTTAATGAAAAATGAACGTCAATGAAATGAAAACACTGTGATACTTATCGATTCAACTTTTTCAATCAATGAAATAATATTTTACTCCAATTCCATTAATATACAAAGTAAAACATTAAACCCTAATACTCAAACTTGAAGTGTTCAATAGTAACTCAAAGTCGCTTGCTTTCATGTATAATAATGTATTGAGAAAGTGAAAATTAAACATCGAATTTGTCGAAACTATATTGAATTCCATTTTGTTCGTAGTCTTTCTTCGTGATACATAATTGAGAAAATAGATCAGGCATGTGAGTCGCTAAATTTTGACCACCAAACCAAGGATCAGTAATTGGATCATTCACACTATGAACATTAACGTCATACATATGATTCGCCATCGCTCGAACATCGTTGAAAAT
>NCKV01000637.1:0-15281 GCA_003675905.2 Leptotrombidium deliense
ACATAAAAAATATTCGTGATTTTAAACTTAAGTGTTCGCGAGATTCGTGCGTATCGTTGAAAACATAAAGCTTCATTCGTAAATTTGCCAGAAGTTGCACACCTGTTTCTTCCAAACGAAAACATATGTATAAAAATTAAATTACACACCAAACAAAAATAGGTGAATTGTGAAATGCCTTTTTGTCATTCCACGAATACTGAACAATCACGCAACTATTTAACAGTAACAAATTCAAAAGTTTCTTCAACATTTATAAAATTCGTGATTTTCGATTCGATGCTTTTGAAAGAGATTCGGTGAATACTTTTATTAGTGATTGCTGGGAATTGGATTTTCACGTTCCTTTTTATTTTTTCGTAACCTTTGACTCCTGATTTTGGAAAGAACATCATACGCACGTTGAATTTCAATAAATTTCTCTTGTGCTTCGATCTTTTTCTGAGGATCTTTGTGTCTGTCAGGATGCCATTCACGCGATAACTTTCTGTAACGATTCGTGATCTCGTCCTGAGTCGCTGAAGAGCTCAGTTCTAGCACTTTCAGAGCATTAGTCTCTCCTTGAGGATCGAATGCTTCGATGATCTCTTTCCAAAGCCCAGCCCATCCATGAATTCGAACATAAAGTAGCAACTCATCGAAAACTTGTCTAAATTCTTGTACGGCAGGACTTTTGAGAAAGTTATGAGCCGCATCTCTGCATTTAATTGTTTGTTCGTCTTTGTCTTCAACTGAACAGTTAAAATAGAGCCAGGAACACCACAGAGACATATAAAGTATTGCGCAAATTGATAAAACTGATAAACGCTTGACAAGACTAGATTTGGAAGTCACTGACCGTCGCCACTTTTTCCCATATTTATTAAATGCGATTGTAGCACACAAAGAACTCCAGAAAACTGAGTTCTTGTAGTAAAAAATGTACAGCGGAGATGTTATGTAAGCACCCAGAAAAGGGTACTTAAAAGCGCCCTCGTGTCGTCCAACGTTACCAACAGTGTAAACACCTGTTCATGTATTAAATTTACTAATTGATTTGAATACCCACACATGTGTATTCTCGTTACTGTGTTGTCTATGTGGTTACTAACGCAGAGTCACTCGACTGTTAAGACACATTATTTATAATTCATGTGTTTTGTTGTAAAAAATGCAGCAATTGTTTTTATATTCAGAAGCAGCTGAAATGAATTGCTCATGTACCTGCATCGCAGATACCTATTGATAGCTTCACAGAAGTCTAAGAACAAAGAAATGCGAGTAATTAATTATGTTCTAAGTTCTAAATTATAAAGTGTACATTAAATAATGATAAACTAAAATAAAACGATACTCACCAATCGCAACAGCAAAAGGAACGGTCAAGGCACAGATGTAAGGTTTATAGAGATCAGAGTTTGGAATCAATTCGTCGGGGATGGCACCAATTACCAGATATCCCAAAACATCAGCAATTATGACAGCAGCACTGTGACGAATAATTCCCGAATTTGGCTTTTTATCTTTTCTCATTTTTCTTGTCAACTCCTTTAAATATGCATCGTCTTCATTGTAATCACGAACATATTCTGGAATCCTCCATAAATCTCTAATCCAGCCGAGAGCGAAGTAACCTCCGCACGACATCCACATCAGAAATGCGTGTCTGTCTCTCCGCAGGTAAAATTGGTGCAACCCAAAAAACCCACCAAAAAGCCATAACAAGTATGTGACAAACAAACTTTTCTTATTGTTTACACTCATTTCGAAATCAATGAACACCGAATGAAAACGTGGATCGGTTGCGCTCGTGGTTCGATTCCGAAAAGTTTGCAGTTATTCGACACAACCGCCAACACTACCCCCTCACGTCTATACGTTCATTGCATAGATGTCTCTTCAACAGCGAAAGCGCGTCTTTAAAATACAGTACATCAAATAATAATCAATCATTAAATATATGCTCTCAATTTATTAATAAATAAAAGTAAATATTTTCATTAGGAAACGTGCATGATTCAAACAACAGTCGAACTGTGATTACGACGTTTCAAACGGTGAACTGACAGTTAAAATACATGCAGTATAAAATAAGTGTAACATTCGTTTAATGCACTGAAAATAGATTTCGTTGAATATGATGCAACTGTTACTGTGTTCAGTTTAAAAGTGTTGATTTGACCATAAAATCAGAGATAACAAATAATATGTTTCATGCAACAATGTTCTTC
Source organism: Leptotrombidium deliense (assembly GCA_003675905.2). NCBI lineage: Eukaryota > Metazoa > Arthropoda > Arachnida > Trombidiformes > Trombiculidae > Leptotrombidium > Leptotrombidium deliense. The sequence continues at coordinate 2,211 of NCKV01000637.1, forward strand.
TGACCAACTGCTTTTCAATCCGGCGATTCAATACTTATATGTGGCGCTATTATTTTCTTTGATTGGCTTACTGAACGTGACTTATTCTTAATGTCTGGGTTTCGATTCATTTGCTCTTCACTTTGCACTGAAACATTATTACTATTTGAGTGCTTATTATACGAAATATTTCCATATTCTCGCAAACAGGGACAGATAGACAGCAGAAATGTACAGAAATCCTTTCGCATTCCAAACCACCCTAAAAGACAATATTTATTAAAAAAGCAAATAATAAGAAATACACACATAAATTTCCACCGCGGCTTCCAAACGATAAACAAATTAATATGACGAATGTGAAGTACAGTGGTATGCAAACCATAAAATAATTCATTTCAACGGGATTATTTTGAATAGCAGTTGGCGATGGATGAATGTTCAATTGTGACATATTGTACACTGATCCGGCATCAAGTTTATTAGAGAGTAAAACTAGAAATACTAATAAAGGAACCACAATAAGGGAGTATGATATCGCTGAGTGCAGACTTGCTTTCCTTTGCTCAACAGCCACTTCTGGAGTTCGCAACAAAATTGCTGCAAATATTAGAGCATACAGAACTCCTATGATCGCCAAACACAAAACAATCCATAAAGGCACGAAAACGACAACCCATGACCATTTTATAAACTGATCTAATCGCAATGCAATAAATATGAATTGAAGTATATTTACAGAACAAAACAATTCCATTTCGAAGCCTCTGTCATTTTTCAAGGCCCAAATGCAAATTGCTATCGAAAGCAAAGATATGAAGATCAAGGGAATGAATGCCAATATCCACAAATGTCTTTCTGATTCCAATTTGTCACACACAAGAAGTTCAAACATTAAAAGTAGAAGTTGAAGCGATAAACTTATTAACATTGACTTGAAATGGATGTAAGAGTTGTCACTAAGCCTGTAGTCAGGGTTTCTGGCCCAAACAATTGTACCAATCAGAGCTCCCATTATTACCATTGCCTTCCAAATCCAGAGCGGAGTGAACACAATCCAGTAACTCGTCGAAATACTTCCATCAAGGCGCAAAGACAATATTAAAGTAAATACCAACAAACACGAGTAAACCAAAAATTTGCTGTTCAAAACAATACACATTAATAATATTGTCATTCACACCCGAAATAATTTTTAGCTCTCCATACACAGTGAATATTGTCCCAATTAATATACAAATACAGTATTTACCTTGGATTAAAATCTTGCAACAAACTTTGAAGGTTCATTTCAGATTAGAGCACTTCGTTTATTGAGAAACAAGAAGTCGTTCATTGATCACTGCTCCATTAAACAACAAATATCTTTCTTATCCAAATTTGCAAGGATAACATTGAAAAGACTCTACGAAATTTGCATAAACACTATTTACATCAGTTTTATTAATTCAGTTCGAAAGCAGAAAAAAATACTAAAAGAGTACTTGTGTGATCGCAACGCCATTCTTAATACACCACACTCGACAACGGATCGCTGTAAGGCGCCACAAACGCAATTGATGCGAACATAGCCTTCGTGCACTCTTCGAGGAACTTCTTTACAATTATGAAATACGCCATTATTTAAAATTATGGACAGAGCAGCAAATCACTACCAGAAAAATGAAATTGAATAATTTCACAAGTTTAAACAACTACAAAGAAGTCCCTCTCCAACGAGGCAATTATTTCTGAAAGGCCAAATTTTCCGCACAGAAAAATTTTTCACGTTTGTGTTAAGCTTGTCACGATGGGAAATTTGATATATTTTTATAATTCTGTTATTTGTACAACCGTCTTTCAGTGAGTTTTTTGTGCAGGTGCCTGTGCACCCAACAAAACTTAAAATGTGCAGGTGCGCATCTTCCAAATTAAACAAGTCATTTTCAAGAACCGAAACCAAAAAATCCAACTAACTCGTATCTGAACAGCAAACAGCTCTGAACAGTTCAAACTCTTTTTCTACGGTGACTTTTGTGTGTAAATAAGTGACAATGACATGATACAAATTTAAACAAGACCACCGTATCCGTATCCGCTCTATGGATTCCGAAGATGAATTGAGTTGTAGTAAGTAGAGTGAACATCTTAATTAATTAATGAATTACTTGATTTCATGATAAATTTTAATCCACTGCATTATATTGTTAAAACTTGGTAAATATTTTGAACTTTTTACTATTGACAAATTGTCTCTAAATTTGTACTATCTTATCCTGATAAACAACATCAATAAATTTTGCAATTTTGCTTCTTTTTTTAGAAGTAGTATTTTTGAATAATGTTGGTGTGAAATGCACCAAAACTATTTATATTATGCAATAAAAACACATTTGATATCATTACTCTTGTCGATGTTCATCTATTTGAAAGGTTAAAATTAAATTGACTTCACATAATTTATTTTAATTGCAGAGAACATTTCACATGATATCAGATTAAAGAGAAAAAAGTTTGTCACTTTTTTACTTTTCATAAATTACGCAAACGAAAGCCAAATACCGTAGTGCTCGCATTAAACGACATGTCGTTGCAAACTGAATTACACCTGCGTCGCTATGACTCGATTTTAAAACATTGTTGTTAAGGTACATCAACTTCCATTTTTTCGAAAAGAATAACCTGTTTAAATAATAACGGCATGTCGGTTAATGTGTGGAATACGATAAGATTAAGAAACAATGATCGAAGGAAATCACCAGCTAATTTTTTAAAATACAAGGAAATGTGTATTTGAAGATCACTCTGGATACAGCCAAAAAGCATCCTTAAATAGAAGTGATCTAAAAACCTGGTGATTAGAAGTGGTTAAAAAAATAATGTGGTCGAAATAATAGTCTCGAAGGCGATATGTAATTCAGGTGGTCAATTGAATTTCGAATGATTTTAAGCACTTTTTTAGAATCCCTTGCAGAACAATTTGCACAGTAAGTGAGGAAGTGCGACACTAATACTAGTGTTTCATAAGAGGAAAATAAGAGGAAAATTTTGGATTTAATCAAATGCTTTTGACTAAATGTCGTATTGTTGTTTAATGCATAATTGTTTTATACATCCTTAAATGATCATACTTCGATTGTTACACAGCAGTGTTTCGATATCATTAAAAGATGTTCGCTGTTGAGTTTAATTAATGTGTAACAATCGTTGACGCATGCAACGAAGAGTACGAAGTAAACATTTGAAATAAATGAAATGTCAAAAGTCGTGCAAACAATGTGAATATCAATAAAAATAATGCGAATGACTATTCATAGACATACATATACGTATGGAAAGTCAATTTTTTGCGTGGTACATAAAAATACACTTGGAAACGTTTCTTTTAAGTTCACGGCGGCGTGAACGCGCAGTGTATTTTCGGTACAAACTTATGTGTTTTTGTTGCGAAATATTAGAATAACCGTGAACAAAGCAGAAATGAGCTTATACTGTGAAAGCGTGTAGGGTGAATTCCCAAACTTATTATCTGATGTTTCATAGATAAAAAGTTGTCATTGCAAAGCATTGTTGGCAGTAATGAAATTTATTTATTCATGAGGCAAGTGTATCAATGTCGTTTATCGAGATGAATGTGCCATTTTTAATTTTTAAAGGATATGGTCACATATCGTGTCCGTGACTTTGAATTCATTTTTTGAAAAGCAAGTGAAGTGAGTTTAAATAATAAAACTGCGAACATTTTCGCGAGTCGAAAAAGAAAGAAAGAAGAGAGATCAATACAGCAACTTTACTCCTGCTCAGTTCGAAAAATTGCGAAAACAAACCGTTGTCTAATTCCAAAGAAAAATTGAACTCATATTGCGCTATGTTGAAAACCTCTATGGAAATGATAACAAGTAGACTGTCCTCTTTAGTGGTTGCTGCTGATGAATACAGTTTTGTGAAAAAGAACGCTGACGAATACACTGAATTGATTCGAAGCGAAAATGTGAGAGACGAAAAAGCACCTTTTGCTTTGTTGAAACGAAAATGTCGAAAAAGTAGTCGCAAACGGTACGAAATGCAAGTGAATTATTCCGAATTCTACGATTTGTGTAGAAAACGCGAAGAATACAAACTCCGCAATTATGTAAAGCACAATAAAAGTGTTGTCGATGTGAATGTTAACTTCAAAGACGCGAATGGAATGGTAAGTGAAAATACTGGTTCGTGAACCCGTAATCATCTAACCAATTAACGCTTTACAGACAGGCTTCAGCTATCTTTGCCATATTGGAGATTTGACGCTTCTCAGGATTGCATCTAATTTGAAAGAGATAGATGTTAACATTGAGGACAATGAGGGAAATACACCATTGATTTTAGCATCACAAGCTGGTAATAAATACTGAACGAGCACAAACGCATCACAAATATTTATTTAAAAATATATTGCAGGACATTCATCTGTAGTTGCATTTCTGATTGATCACTTTAAGAATGCTTTAGATATCGATAAACGAAATTACTTCGGTGTGACAGCACTCATTAAAGCATCACTGTTAGGAAGAGTTAAGTGTGTCAAGACACTTTTGGCTGCAGGTTTGACAATTTTGTTAAACAATAATAAATAATCATTTTGTCACATTTGAAAATAGGTGCAAATCCCATTCTTCGAGATCCCAACAAAGGTTACACTGCTTTAGAGTGGGCCAAGTACTGCGGTCGAGCGGAATGTGCCCACGCGATTAACTTTGCAATGAAGCACTGTGAGGACCCTTTTTACAGAAACTTTAAGAAGTATGCAAAATCAATCGAAGAGGCTCAACAGTGGCTCAAAGAAGCTTTGACTCGCAACCAGACAATGCCAACAACCAGATCAAAACCTCCGTTCAATACTGTTTTAAGTGCAATTACTAGTAGCACAGCACTTTGTGCTGCATTTACCGTGTTGCCTGCGATCTCGAAGAACGATGAGAAAAGAATAAAAGAGTCGCAAAATGAAAAATGCATCCCTCAAATTGAGGTCACTAAATTAGAGTTTACTGACTGCGAACAGCAATCTTCATAATTTTTTACTCTTTCGTTACATTTGCAGTAATTCTCTTCGACAGACAAATTCTTAATGTTTTAGCAAAATTAAATTAATAAACTTTATAAGTTTTTACGTAAGAACTGTTGCTTTGATACACTAATATTACATGACTAGTCTAAAACGAATGTGCAATACAATTAAGTAAGCTGTGTCAAGGCACACAATATTGCGCTAATCAACATGACAACATGTCATACAAATCCTCCCTTGCGTAATGTTTTAAGTGACGTTATTTTACCGCAGAATTTATGCTCCGTTGCAACAGTTGCAAGAGGGAAGTGTGTTGAAGGTTTGTCAACATTAGCGAGATATTCCGGTTGATCGTTTCTTGCGAGTCTCGAAGATAAAATTCCTTTCGTCAAAACTCCGGATGGTGTCAAAGATTGCATTCCAGCTAAACCCAAGTTAGTCCCCGAATTAGGTGATACACTCGGTTCATTCGACATCACTGACACAGCACAAGAAACGATTACATTATGTTTGCTTTGGCACACATTTGCCTTCACTGTTTGCAACTGTTCGTTCGCAGTTGTATTTTCAGAAAAATAGTTAAAATAATCTTGACATCTATTCTTTAACACTTGCGGAAGTAATTTTCCTATGAATATTTCAGTAAGTTTTATTTTTAACAGCACACATACCTAAGTTCAATTGAGTTGCTTGTTGATCAGAGAGTGCATCCGCAGTAGAAGAAGCAGGTGTCACTGGCACTCTTTCATTCTTGTTTTAATAATAAAATATTGGATTAGTATAAGAGATTTAAAAGTTTTGTAACTAAGATTTGGTAATAGGACTTACTTTTGAAAGTGAAAATGACGAAAAAGGTGAGGAAGCAAAACTTTTGGAGAAATTAGTGTAAGTTACACACGTTGAAACACTAGAAATGGGTTCACTGTGACCAGTTGACAATTGAACACTCGAAAAACTAGGGGTTACAATTGTAGACTCTGTTGATTGAGATAAACAAGTTGTTGTAAATGTATACACAGAACAAGTGTTTCCAAATTGTCGAAAAGCACTGAATGTTGTAACATCAACATGTTCCGTGGAGCTGCGCGTGTTATCGCAAAAATCATGTTTCGTTTCGGCAATTGTATGGGGAAGAAAAAAACTATTCTGAACCTTGCCCTGCACACCTGTGTGCTGTTCGAGAATCACTCCGAGGTGAGGAGTGGCAAGTTTTCGCCATCTACTCAGAGTCTCTGAACCTTCCATTGGTTTTACAATTTTCAGTTTACTTGGAATGCTAAACTGCCGGCCTGTGCTCGCTGTGATCATTGGAACGAATATTGTGCGGTTATTTCGCGGAACACTTCCGGCAGACAAAACAGAATCTGGACTGTAGCAGCGAGTGTCATCAGGATCTCGTCTCTGTAATTTCGTCAAACTGGACAATTCGCTTTCGTAACCCTCACTTTCGAGTTCAGCAGCCAGCGAATCTGGAATAGGCATGAATGCATTCGGAGGCCAATGGGAAAAACTTGATTTTGATCTACTTCTTAATTCGTCTTGAAGTTCGTGAAATGCAGCAAGAAGTGTTCCGTACTTCTCTTTAAGATCCAATAGTTCGACTGATAACTCATTTTGACATTCATGTGAAACAAGCAAAGCATTCTTCAGAGATTCATTTTCTTGAAACAGTTCTTTCAATTTTCGTTGCAGCTCAACTACTTGCGTTAATAAATTAGTAATCTCTTCTTGTTGTTGAATATTGTCATCTGTTCTTCTTGTCATCTCTTCTTGTAGTGTAATTAACTGAAGATTGGCATCCGCTATAAAATAAATACATGATTATGAAATAATAATAAAAAATGAAAATTGGAGCACAAACAACGAACTCGAACTTATGGGAAGGAGAGCGCGGAGAAATTTGTTCTCAGGATTCTCATCGTTTGTTGTTCGTGACCACGCATTTTCACCACTAATATTCAAAAGTCTCAAGCACATACTCAATTGTTTCGCACAATCGTGGATAAGTTGAAGCTCCTTTTTCTCTTCCAGCTCAATGTCTTCCTTTCTCGAATTTGCTTCGCCACGCAGAGCAACATTTTCCGACTCCAAAATGCAAATTCGTTGTTGCATTAGGTCCCAATTTAAAAGCAACGATGACTTTTCTCGGCGTGGAGAAACTGTAGGTGTGTCCAGCTCTGTTTCACTCTTTTCGAGATCAGCACTGTATATTTGAAGCAGTCCATTTTTAACTGAAATATCGTGCTTTAGTTGAGTCACCTGTAATTAACGGAAATAAATATACAAGTATATAGTATGAACGCAAAACTGACCCTCTCCGAAGTGTTTAATATTTCAAAAGAAAGTTTTTCAATCTGTGATTCAAACAAAAGAACAAAAAAACAAAACAAAAATAAAAGAGGAGCTGACACAAAAATTACATTACGTTTTCGTTTGCTGCAGCGAGTTCATTCTCGAGTTCTTCGTTTCTAACTTTGAGATCGTTGTTTTGTTCCAATAGAGATTGTCCAATTCTAGCTGCCAGCTCAAGATCTCTTTCTTTCTGCAGCGCAAAAGTGAAACAAAGAAACAAGTGTAGACTACAAACCTCTTCGAGCAATTTCGTGACCGCTTCGATATCATTGTATGTTTTAGTCATCTGTGACAATCGATCAGCGGAAAGAATAAAGTATTTCAAAGTTTCGTCTATGATCTCAGGACTCAAATCTATCGGTGACTGTAAGTCGACAACAGGTGTTTGAATAAACCAGTCGTTGTTTTCGTAGCCTATTGCGTGAAATTAAGTGTGCAATCGACAGTCACGAAAATCACGAGTCTATTTGAAATATACCTGAAAATCCAGTCAAAGTATCTGCTCGCAATTTGTATCGTGGGATTTGTTCTCCGAGAAGTGATACTAATTCAACCTCGTCACAAGTACCGGGAGTTGCGGAAAGATCTGTTTTACATAACAAAAAAGCAATTGTTTACATGTGTAATTTGAAACACTAGCAGTGAAAACGAAATGAAAGTGAGACAAGCGGGTACTGCAATGGTATCACAAGCAATAATGCAGTGCTTACCTGTGAGGGTTGAAGAGTGCCTCAATGAACCAATCGTGTGTTGCGATTTGACCGCTGGGTTAACACATTGAAAGCTGTCTTTTAAACAAACAGACGAAGATGATGAATTGTTCGGGAAACTTTTTTCTTCTTCAGTACACTTTGAGTCAAAACATAACAAAGATGATTCGGCATCACTTCGTCGTGGTTCCAGTTTGGGACTGCTTTGAAAGTTTTTCAACTCACGAATACTCTCAGACGCAGCGAACAGAAATAAGGAACAGCGAACAGTGGGAAAGTTGCATGTACATGTATTACTCCTAATCACTCTCTGAGAATAATTGTTGTAACTGCACTTTTAAAATGAACAATTAACTTCTTTTTATTCCCATCTAATCTTCGCAATCATAAACAAATGTAATCAGTAATTGAGATGCAGTTGAAAATGAAGTCGAACACGGTTAAAATAAGCCACAAGATGTTGCCTGTTCCAAATTTGTAAATAAGTTTACTCAGATTTTTTATAACAAATATGTGTAAATAACTCAACAAATAAATTCTTATTTATTAAACAGAAACTGCTGATTCTTTTTCGAAACAGATTTGTGCACAGCTTAGCAATTAAGATTATGATTTTAATATTTTTTGAAACACTTTACTTCTAGCAAGTAATTAACTGCCTATGGTAAATTGAGCTAAAAAATTGAAGAGTTTAATACAACTCAAGCATACAATTATAAAGGTATGACTGTACTTTTGTTTTTCAATGTAATGTCAGACTATAATTAACATTTTAACCCGCATAAAATTTTATATGTTGCTCATAACAGTGATGTTTTTAGATTCGTCTTAAAAATTAATATATCAAAATCAGTGTGAAACGTTGTTACATATCCCATGGTAACCGGCTACTTGAGTTGGTAATTTAACGTGACAAAAATGATTAAAAACTGCATCTGTTCTAAACTCTTCTCACCAACACAAATTTATCATTTCCTGAAAAATTTCATAAATTACTGCTTTAATATTGCTTCATTACAGAAAATCATGCACCCATAGGTAGTTTAACATCTACATTTCTTGTTAATGCAGTAATATTATTACAGAGCACACACTTTTCACTTGGAATCGAAAACAATTTAAAATTCGGCAAATGAAAAACAGCACTGCTAATCAGCAATCAAGCCAAGTAAACGTGTGGTTGCTGGTCAATAGTGCATTTGTATGTCTTGTACTTTTTCGACTTATTTGAGTTAATGTAACAAAAAGTATCAACATGTAAAAAGGTTTGATTACTAGGCATGAACTCTCATATTTTAACGAAAGCTCAACACAATTCAAACCTTTTTAACACCGTTTAGTATGCAACATTTCAATGTGAAACATTCATTTAGTAATTTAAAGATCCTACATTAAAAGCCTGTTCAAGTAGTGAATTTGGATATAAAAGCAATGTTAGAGAAAAGTGAACTCGGTCGAAGAGATCACAATACACGCAACTCATGCAGACGAAAAATGATTGTTGTTACCGTTTCGAGTGACGGTGTTTTGTGAAATTAGAAGAAAGAAAGAGCTTAAACTCACGACTGTAATTCAGTCCTAGAACTGAAAGCAAAACGTGTCTTCCGTTGTGGTTTCGTTTTGAATATGAAGAAAGGCCACACAGAAAATGTTACTGTTTTAACGCGAAATTTTTTACAACTTTTTAAAAGAGGGATTTTGAGAACACAACGACGCAGCAGTTTGTTTTGCGCTTCATTTACGTATCAAATATTTCTTGATGTCAATGTATTCAGTCTCTCATTATTATTATTTTATTATTATTTTCATTACCGAAATATAAGTATTTAAGACAAAAGATGAACTGTTTGATAAAATAAAAATGAATGAAAAACGCAGTGTGAATTTCAATGTGAATCAGTATATTCGCAATGAGGCAAAAATCCCGATCGAGACTGAACTCGCAAAATGCTGAGTTTGTCGTCAAAACTGAAAAAAGAGTCCGAAAGACGTTTGAATGAAGAAAACAATAACGACAGTAAAAACAAAGCGAATAAACAGGAAAGCAGCGCTTCGACTAATCGTCGGACAATTTCAATCCGCGACAAACTGTTGATTAAAGGTACGCGTTGAACGGTGTTTCGAGTTATTTCGTTCGGTTTCGAAATCGCAGTGGTTTTGATAACCGTGTTCAAACATAGATTCTGCAATATTTAAATATTGCGTCACTTGTTACGTAGAAGAAAAGTTGTTAATTTACTTGACATTGTTACTGCATGAAACCGTAAATTATAATTCGTGAGAATGAAGTTTGTAAATTTATATATTTACTGTTTTCAGTTACAACACAATTATTTAACAATTGGTGTAAATAGGTACAATTTGAAGAAAACATGCGTGAATTTTTCTATATTTGTACAAGTTTCAATTTTAATATTTTGTTTGACAGAAGTTCAAGACATGGAATCGAATTTACCTCCTACTTGTAAAGTGAAGTTCTTTAATCCTCACGAATTACATAAGTTAGAACTCGTTATCCAACCTGACGATGGGTTTTGGTTAGGTGGGAAGTTTAGGTTTCATATTGAAGTGCCTGAGGAGTACAATTTTGTCGTAAGAGCTTTTTCTGAATCCATGTGTTTGAGGTTTCTTTTTAGCCTCCAAAAGTAAAGTGTAATTCTCGAATTTGGCATCCGAATATCAGCGAGGAAGGAGAAATTTGCTTGAGTTTATTGAGAGAAAGTTCAATCGATGGTTTGGGTTGGGCACCCACGAGGACGTTAAAAGATGTTGTGTGGGGTCTTAATTCTCTATTTACGGTAATTGACTGATGCACTTTGTTGATTTAATGAATCTGTTATACAGGATTTACTCAATTTTGAAGATCCACTAAATGATGCTGCAGCAGAACATTTCTTAAGAGATCGTGAATCATTCAGAGTTAAAGTGCGAGAATATGTTACAAAATATGCAAAATCTTAAAATTGTTCTTTTAACAGTCGAAGGTTAGAAGTGATTAAAATAAATTTTTAATTATGGTTTGATTCATGACAGTGAGTTTTCGGCCAACTCTTTCCATTCGACGTTCTCAAAGTTCATATCTTCTTCGTAAAGTGCTAACACTGAAAGAAAGATAATAGCAATAATAATTCCCAAGTTCTGCAATGCAAGAATTCGAAGCGCACTTTTCACTCCTTTTCTGGATGCATTGTCTATTGATGCGTTCATTTCTTTCATCACGTCTACAAGAGCCATGTATACAAACATTCCTCCGGCGAGAGCGAAGATATATGGACTCGCATCTTCCGCCTCGTCTCCGAGAAATACTCCGAGAATGAGTCCGGGATACAGCGCACAAGCGGATACGAATATCCAAAGAAAACTCTGTTTCATTTTCATTCCGGCGCGAATCAGCACTGCGAATGTTCCGAGACGATGTGTTACTTCTTCTAACATAACCGCCACTGAAATGCTGATTCCGGCCAAAATGTTTCTATCGAAAGCAGCGCCAATGGATAAACCGTCGATGAAATTTAGACAAGCGTCGCCGAGAACAATCATCCAAGCGACCGAGTCAACTGCCATCGTAGCATTGGTTTCCTGGTCTTTTCGTCTACCTGCGACATCTGAAACAAATAGTTGTTTTATTCTTGGAATATCTTGTCTTTCATTTTCCAATAAAACTGTTTTATTGACGACTGTTGTCTGACTCGGTGTTGAGTTAATTTGCGCCAAATATTTTCTCATTTGTTCTTTGGGTGATCGATGAGGAACCAAAACTTGTTCTTTACTTTTCAAGCATTTGTCTAATTGGTTTGTTTCGTCATTTTCTTGCACAGCGGAACTGTTCTGAAGCACTGGAATGTCTTCTTCTCGAAAACTAGAAGTTCGCTTTCTTTTGCTTTTTCCGCTCATAAATGATAAAAGCTTTAAAATGCGTTCAACAACGTAAAAAAGGTATATTCCTAAAAATATAACGAACACTTTCCAAAAGTAAGTGACAAACTTTTCGTGTCCGATGTCGAAAGCTTGAGGGAACAAATGGATAATTGCAGTTCCAATGAGTCCTCCAACAGCTAAACCTTCAAAAAGCGTAAGGATTGTTCTTCTTGCCTCTCTTTTTAAAAAAGGTAAAAGAATCAAACCTCCCAAAGAAACAACGATTGACAGCGTAACGAACAGAATTCCAAAACCCCAAACTTTTTTAATGGGTGGTTCCATTAATTTAAGGTTATTTGAGTTTTCAGGTATACTTTGAGTTTTGCAAATTGGTCTCATTTGTCGAAATAAAAGTAAAGGACAAATTCTACTTATAACTTGATGAAATGCAGCTTTCGGTTCAATTGCGTATATATCTTGTGCCGATACACAATGTGACGAAACCAAGTGGCAAAGTTGTTTTGTGTTTCCCTTTCTAGAGTCACATGCCAAGTCTCGTTCTTCAGTAGCAGGAAATAATCGTCTTCCTCCAGGAAAATGTGTCCTTCTTTGAATTACGTACAAGTAGTCGAGTAATTTTTCGACGAAAATTTCGTCCGCTTGTAAGGAATGAGAAGGACCGATGAGAACGTGACCACGCATCAGCACTAAATGAGCCAACTTCTCCATTGCCTTTGTTGTATTCAAATATGCATGATTAACAGTTGTACTGTTTGCACGAATAATGGACACAACTACAAATAACAACACAACATGTTCGCTCACATAAACTTTCATTTTTGCCATTTTGAAGCAAACACAGAGCACATTTCAGTACTATAATACTGCGACACAAAAAACCAAATGCGATAAACATTTTTGAGAGTACTGCTTATTACTTTGCCGAAGACGTTTGATTAGATTAAACGTAAACTTGTGTGTTTTTTCTTTGGCGTGTTTCATATTTGTAATTTGTTGTCGGACTTGAAAAAGTAATTGTTAAAAGTGATTTAACAGAAATGAGCAAATAAGTTTGTGAACAAATTCGTTTTGGGTAAACAATTGTGTTCTTCAAAGTGTCTCGTTGTCATTAATTTCAGTTTACCG